>CM053033.1:222963499-222973499 GCA_028564925.1 Lithobates sylvaticus
AGAAAGAAAGAAAAAATAAAAAAAGAAAGAAAGAAAGAAAAAAATAAATAAATAAAGAAAGAAAAATAAAGAAAGAAAGAAAGAGAAAAAGAAAGAAAGAGAAAAAGAAAGAAAGAAAGAGAAAAAGAAAGAAAGAAAGAAAGAAAGAAAGAAAGAAAGAAAGAAAAAGATATTGCATAGCAATTCAACCAGTGAAAGTGCAGGAACATTCATTAAAGGGGTACATTTTTTTCATATAAATCAGACATACCATACTTACCTCCACTGTGCAGTTCGTTTTGCACAGAGTAGCCCCGATTCCTCGTCTTCTGGGGTCCCTCGGGGACTGTCTCAACTCCTCCCCACAAGAGCTAACCCCCCTCTGGGAAGCGCTTTCCCAAGGGGGTTAGTTTGCAGGTGCGCTCCTGTGTGATACAGTGGCGGCCATAGCTGCCCAGTGTATCACTCTGCCCCGCCCCCCGGCGCGCCATGTCATTGCTTTGATTGACAGCAGCGGGAGCCAATGGCTGCGCTGCTATCAATCATCCAATGAAGAGCCCACAAGAGCTGGGGGAAAGCAACGCGGGATCGCGCCCACTGAGTTTTGGGGCACAGGTAAGTAAAATGGGGGCTCGGGGGGGGGGGGGGCGGAGAGTGCAAGGTGTTTTTTCACCTTAATGCATAGGATGCATTAAGGTGAAAAAACACAAAGCTTTACAACCCCTTTAATGCAAATTGGGATAAAAACAAATGTTATTAGTCTATTTCCTGTGCTGTTCGAATGTTTACAATTGAAACACAATTGAAAGCCCGCCGGCTTTCACACTGGAGTGAATGGGGCAGGATTTTTTCAGACGGTATACAGGCGCTATTTTTAGCGCTGTACCGCCTGAAAAACGCCCCAGTGTGAAAGGGGCCTAAGTGGTTAAACTTCCTGCATTTACACGTTGTTTAAAAACTTGGCAGACTGCCTGTATTTTTTTTTTTCACACAGAAGTTTAGCCCTAAGAAGGAAGAGTTAGTTACAATGTTTCATTCTAAAAACTTGGCAGACTGCCCGGATGTTGACAGCTGAGTGAGCAGATAAGTCTCTCCACTTGTTATATGAAAGAATTGGCAAACTCTGCAATATAGATCGCCAGGGGGGTTGAATCCAGGTCACTATTTTTTAACGATTAATTATGTAGCTCTACAATATAAAAATTTTCACTTGCCTGCTCGCATTTGGCCAGTGAATATTAATTGAGGGCTAGTATTTCGGCTCGGGCGGGGGTGGATCTGCTTGGGGGGGGGAGCGTGTCTGTTCGGCTCAGACAAGCTACACAAGCCGCCACCCCCCAGTCATCTCTATGGAGGGCTCCGTGTGCCGCGCTGCACGCTGGGAAGTGAAACTGCCCTTCCCAGCGCAGCCCCGCGGATTCTCTTCTCACCGACATGGCAGACAGGAGGCGGCGGAGGAGGAGACGTGCGTCCCAGGACAGTGAGGGACGAGGAAGAAAAGGCCAGCAGGGAAAAAACACGGGCTTCAGGGAATAGCCTACCGGGAAGAAGAAGTGAGAACCGAGAGGTCGGGGAGACAGTCAGAGATAAGTCCGTGTGTCTAAGTGTGCATAGGCCTGGCAGTGTACAGGGATGGTGGGCGCAGGCTGTTCACTTACCGACTCACACCCCTTACCTACCTTATTCCGCTAAGAAGTGGAGCACAATGCAGCCACCCATAGCATCCTATCAGAACTCAGCTCACTGAGACCACATACCAATGCAAGGCCGGCTCTGATTGGTTACTAGGGATACTGCACTGAGTGTTCATGTCTTGTCTAAAGTGTGAGGATGTACAGACAGTTGGGCCTAGTCACTCAGTGCAGTAGCCATAGCAACTGTACTGGCTTCTGATTTCCCTTAGGCCCCTTTCACACTGGGGCGTTTTTCAGGCGGTACAGCGCTAAAAATAGCGCCTGTATACCGCCTGAAAAAAATCCAGCCCCATTCACTCCAGTGTGAAAGCCGGCAAAAAAAGTCCTGCTAGCAGCATCTTTGGAGCGGTATAGGAGCGGTGTATTCACCGCTCCTACCCATTGATTTGAATGGGACACCGTGGTAAAACCGTGGCAATACCGCCGCTACGGCGGCGCTCTGCGGGGGATATTAACCCTTTTTCGGCCGCTCGCGGGGGGGTAAAACCGCACCGCGAGCGGCCGAAACACGCGGGCAAAATGACGGTAAAGCAGCGCTAAATATAGCGCTGCTTTACCGTCACCGCGGCTCCCCGCCCCAGTGTGAAAGGGGCATTACTATTAGGCCCCATTTACACCCAACATGCAGAGGGCAGCCCATTCATTTAAATGGGGTTACCCCTACACAAGGCAGAGGAGCTCATTCAGCCTTTGCCGCATTCGTTTTGGGTGTTTTTCACTTTTAAACATCACCTATGGATAGTAAAATGTATGTCGTTTGTCACCACTGCACAGGCATGCAGAATTTTAAAGCGTGACAAGTTTGGTAGTGATTTACTGGGCATAATGTCTTATATTTTACAAACCATTGGGTTATATATTGTGTGGTTTTGCAATCAAATTAAAAAAAAAAGTATATTTTTCCTAAAAATTGGGCTTGAAAAACTGCTGCGCGTTCCAAGTAATTTTCTAGCAAAAAGTATATAATTTTTTTTTTTTGTTTACATGTAACAAAGATAGGACAGACAGATCTCCGTTCTGTCAGGGAGAGGAGAGAGATCTGTTGTTCCTAGTGATTCGATCTCTCTCTCTCTCTACTCCCAGTCACTACATTGCATGAATCTATCCATGGCCGCCGCTGCCACCCCCTATTCAGGCGCCTGAATTACAGCGATGGGGGGTGTTTTTGAAGCACCCGATTAGAGCCATAGGCTCTAATAGGCGACAAAAAAGGTCACCTGTGAGCGCCATGCTTGTCGATCGCAGTTCACCCAGGTGTGTTAGAACAGCAAATGAATATTCGCTGTCCTGACACTGAACCGCCACCACTCGGGTCTGTTACCCATCACCTGATTGGCTGAAAACGGCAGGCGATGCGATTGGACGCCTGACAGGAGGAGAAAAAAGGGAGGACAACCTCTCGGAGGACACCGCTCACCGCCGTCACCCGCTGCCCCTTTAAGACAGGGTAAGTGCCGGTCAGGCGGCGAGCAGGCGCGGGGGGGGGGGGGGTGGTTTGTCACGGTGGCAGTGTTCAATGTTTTTTTTTTCCAGTATTTTTCAGTTTGTTTGCGCCCCCCCAAAAAATTTTGGAGCACCAGCCACCACTGTTTACACCCTATGTTCATTTACTCCAGTTCAGCACAGATTGTGTACACACTGGTTATCAGGGAGTACTCATTCTTCACACCTCTTTGTATTGGCCTCCGAGATTCAAACCACGTATGGGCAGGCTGAATGTACCTGATTCATCGTTCAACTTGGGTACAACCAGCCTTCTGGATTTTACATGCGATTATTGCTAGTGGCTGTTATAGCTGCTAGTAATAATCACCGAGTTCTCCTGGGGGGGGGGGGCGGCTTCCCCAGCCTCCACACCGGGAGAACACAATGGCTCCACAGGAGAGTATTGGTTCCCATGTCAACACTGTCTGTGGGGGAATCTAGCGATTTTCTTTCCTGCAACCAACGGCTGCAGGAAAATAAGTATCTCAGTCTATGGCTGGCCTTAGGCTATCTAAAGAGAATTGCAGCAAAAAAAAAAAAGATAAAAAACGAATACCCCATTACAAGCTATGAAAATAAAAAAACAGGTTTTGATGCAACATTCAGCTTCATCAAAAAGATTTCCCCCACAGTATTTTTTCTGCTGCTGGAGGACCTCATTGTGATGGCCTTCTGATTCAACCCACTTCCTCTGAGCCCAGGTCATTCTGGACCGGCCCCCCATCTTGTGACTGGACAGTGAATGGAGAAGCAACGCAGTGATGAGCTCAACCATTTTAGTCACCCTGCTCTCTCCTATGAGCATGCTTCTTGGCAGCGCATGAATGGATTGCCTCCTTTTGCTGCTTCTGCCTCTCTCACTCTGCTTTACATGGACTGCAAGGAGCCGACACCAAGGCCCCATTCACATCCGAGTGTAGTAGAAGCTTGTGTTACTGGCTGCCCCTACGCGTGACAAACATCCCAAAGAAGCTCCAAAACTTTTTTTTTGGAGTGGAGCATGGCGTGTTTTCTCAATGCGCGTTTGCCGTATGGCAAAATGCACGGCTGGTACCCAGTGGCGGCCGGTGGTGTTTTTTTGTATTTGGGGGGCCGGCAAACAGTATGCCACTGACACACCCCCCTCCCCCGGTCGGTCCCCAATCGCTTCAACGATGGCTTCCCCTGCTCGGGGACGCCCTCCCGTTTCCCTGCTCTCCATTGGTCATCACAGCAGCTACCGTTTCCTCCCTCCTCCTCGGCGGCCAATCAGGAAGCTTACCTAAGTGTGCGATCTGATGCTTCCGGGTCTGGGGCGCATGCGCCGCTGCTGTCGGCCCGCTGCGATTGGACGTAGCAGGAGCCAATCAGCGTGGTCCGGCAGACCTGATGTCCACCGGGGCCCGCCAATCATTCCTAAGATCAGCAGAACGCGTTCTGCCTGTGTAAACAAGACAGATCGTTGTTTTTTGAGAAGGGAAGACAGAGATCCTGTTTTTCTGCTAAGCAGGAATGCACACCCTATACATTTAGAAAACACTCCCAGGGAACACATTTAACCCTTTGATCGCCTCTGATGTTAACCCCTACGCTGCCAGTGTCATTAGTACAGTGACAGGGCATTTTTTTTTAGCACTGATCACTGTATTGGTGTCACTGGTCCCCAAAAAGTGTCACTTAGAGTCAGATTCATCCGCCGCAATCCTGCTAAAAAAAAATAAAATAAACAAAATAATAGATAAATAAATAAAAATCGCTGAGCGATGCCACTACTAGTAAAAAAATTAATTTTTTTTATTTTTTTTTTAAATAAAAATTCCATAAATTTATCCCATAGTTTGTAGACGCTATAACTTTTGCGCAATCCTGATTGATACACACTTAATTTTTTTTTTAAACAAAAATATGTAGCAGAATACATATTGATCTACATTTATGAAGAAATTCAATTTTTATTTTTTTATTTTATTGGTTGTGTTTTATAGCAGAAAGTAAAAAATATATTGTCTTTTTTGCTTATTGCGCAAAAAAAATAAATAAAAATAAATAAATAAATAAAACGCACAGGTCATCAAACACCACAAAAAAATAAAAAGAAGACATACATTGTATTTATGTACAGTGTTGCACGACCACGCAATTGTCAGTTAAAATAAGGCACGCCGTATCACAAAAAATGGCCTGGTCATGAAGGGTTGGGGGGGATATAACCTTCCAGAGCTGACGTGGTTAATTACACAGGTTCTGTGGCTGATTAAGTTGGTAATTAAATTCTACTAGTGCCTTATCTGCATTAAATTAGCCCCAGAACCTGTGTAACCACTGTGCAATACTCTGCCACAGAACCTGTGTAATTAATATGTGGTCAGTTTACAGCCAATGTAAGAGGGCCAACTTCAGTGCCCATGAAGTGTTCATTCATAACAGACACCTCTTTAGCTGCTTCATTCATGGCACGATTCATAAAGTCACTTTGCAGATTTCATTGCAGGAGGGTAAACAGGATTAAAAAGGGGTTGTAAAGTCTCATTTTTTAAATATAACAAACATGTCATACTTACCTTCTCTGTGCAAGGGTTTTGCACAGAGTGGCCCCGATCCTCCTTTTTAGGGGTCCCCCAGCGGCGCTCCTGGCTCCTCCTCACATCGAGTGCCCCGACAGAGAAGCCATTTACCTCCTGGCACTCATGCGGGCGCGCTCCTGTGTCCTGCTGCTGCGTCCGTTGACACAGACAGCAGGACTCGGCCCCAACGTCATTGGATTTGATTGACAGCAGCGGGAGCCAATGGCTGTGCCCGAGACACCGGCTGGAGCTGGTGTGCTCATCCGTCACTGGAAAGACTGGGTACAGGTAAGTAAAAGGGGGGCTGCTGCATCACCTTACTGCATAGAATGTATTAAAGGGGGTTGTAAACCCTCATGTTTGCATTCTATGCATTAGGCCCCTTTCACACTTGTACGACTTCAAAGTCGCGCGATTTTGCCGAGATTTTGCCGCGATTTTAAGGAATGCCTGTGTAAGTGGCATCAAAATCGGACCAAAGTAGTGCAGGGACTACTTTAAAGTCGGAGCAACTTGAAGTTGTACAGGGGGTCCCCGACTTACGAACACCCGACCTACGAACAACCCCTACTTACGAACGGGGTGCTGCGGGGACCCTCCGCCATTTTCCGGTGGTTTTCGGCGTCTTTCGGCCGTTCTGCGCATGCGCGGCCATACGGAGCGTCGAAAAATGCCGGAAATGTCCGTAATTTGCCGCACATGCGCAGAACGGCAACAGACGGAACATCGGAAATGTCCGGAAATCTCCGTATTTGTCGGTCTGCGCATGCGCGCCGACTTACGAACATTTCCGACTTCCGTACACGGGGCCAGTCCCTAACGAGTTCGTAACTCGGGGACCCCCTGTACTAATATGAATGGCTGTCATTGGAAATCATGGGGAACGACTTGTCATGCTACTTTGCAGTCCCAAATCGTGGGACAAGTCGTAAACGTGTGAAAGGGGACTTAAGGTGAAAAAACTCCCGTAGCGCTGCAGCCCCGTTTTACTTACCTGACCCCGATCATTAGCCGGCCAGGAACAAGCGTATCAGCTCTAGCTGGTGTCTCGTGTCCTGATTGGATAGATTGATAGCAGTGCAGCCATTGGCTCCCACTGCTGTCAATTAAATCCAATGACGCCAGGAGCACCGCTGAGGGGCCCCAGAAGAGGAGGATCGGGGCCACTGTGTGAAAAACGAGCTGCACAGTGGGAGGTAAGCATGATATGTTTGTTATTTAAAAAAAAAAAAAAAAAAAAAAAAAGCGAAGCTTTACAACCCCTTTAAGTCATTGAACCATCACAGCTGCTGCCTCTACTTTTTTCCCGTCATTCCTTGCTATGGGGGAACAGCCTTGTCCAATCAGAAAGCAGCAGATAATTTGCTAATTATCTGCCTATTTTTTCCCCATCAATGGACCTTGAATTTATAATACACATTCAGCGGCTGCCTGGTTCTGATCGAGTCACATCTGCCTGCAATCAATGTTACATTTGTAGCACGGATCATCTTCATTCTATTGAGAACATTTCGTATTTTACATGGCAGAGATTTAGATATTCGCTAACGTCACTGGTGGATTTAAACCGGCATTTAAAGGCTTAGTCCACGTTTGCGACCACGTTTCAGGTTACACCCATATTAAGAGTAACTTAAAACATAGTGACATTTCATAACCCCTGTCCCCTCAAACTGTCCCCTACTTACCTTATTTTCTTTTTGGCTTAATTTTTTTTTTAATTCAGCCACACACAGCCATGTGATTTATTCCCAGGGATCTGGAAATATAAATCTACAAGTTTATTTCCGCAACAGTCCTTAAGTCAAATGGCGGAGCGATCACATGTACACAAACCGGCGTCACGCCATGACGCCGGTTCCTCCCTCCCCTCTCTGTACCGATTGGTACAGTGAGAGGGGAGAAGCGGAAAGGGGGAGAGACGGGACCAGCGCTGTGGGCTGGATGTGTAGTGCCCACAGCGCCGGTCAGTGCCTGCAATGTGCAATACACTGCCACCACTGTGCAATACTCTGCCACCACTGTGCCAATACTCTGCCAATACTCTGCCACCACTGTGCCAATACTCTGCCACCACTGTGCCAATACTCTGCCACCACTGTGCCAATACTCTGCCACCACTGTGCCAATACTCTGCCACCACTGTGCCAATAATTTTTAATAGAAACAAATTTTTTATTTTTTTAACCCAATTTTCAGTATTTTTTGATTTATAGCGCAAAAAATAAAAAACCCAGCAGTGATTAAATACCACCAAAAGAAAGCTCTATTTGTGTGGAAAAAAAGGACACAAAATGTATTTAGGTACAGTGTTGCCTGACTGAGTAATTGTCATTCAAAGTGTGAGAGATCCGAAAGCTGAAAATTGGTCTGGTTAGGAAGGGGGTTTAAGTGGTTAAAAAAAATAATAAAAAAAATTGTGTCAATTTTATTCCTTTTACAAGGAATGTAAACATCCTTTGCAATAGAAAAAAGCATGACAAGACCTCTTAAATATGAGCTCTGGGCTCAAAAAGACCTCAGATATCACATTTACACTAAAATGCAATAAAAAAAAAAAAAAAAAAATGTTGTCATTTAAAAAAAATGTTTTAAAAAAAATTAAAAAAATAAAATAAAATGGTCCTTTAAGAGATATAGGCGGAAGTGACATTTTGATGTCGCTTCCGCCCTGCAATGATATGGAGGTGGGTGGGGGCCATCTTCCTCTCACTTAACTCCATACCAAGCAGGAGAGCAGACCCGATCGCCTCTGCCGCTACAGATGGATCCGGAGCGCGGCGGGAGGGCGGCCCCTCTCCCACCGCCGATAAAAGTGATCTTGCGGCAAATCCGCCGCAGAGACCCCTTTTATCTTAAAGCGGACCGCCCGCTGAAGAAGGGGATACCGGGGTTATGGTAGCTAGCTGCTGCTATAACAACGATATTCCTCTTCTAAGTACAGACGCAAAACTGCGGCGGGCGGTCCGTAAGTGGTTAAACTTACAAGATCGTAGAGATCACAGCGTATGTAGGAAGGTATAAGAGGTTCATCCACTCCTGGGGGAAGGCGGTATAGGCTCGCAGATGGAGAGGCAGCTGTGAGCCTACCGCCTTTGCCCAGGAGTGGGTGAACCTCTTAAACCTTCCTACATGCGCTGTGATCTCTACCATCTTGTGAGTTTAAAAATTGTCTGTCCTATATTAAATTGTTTTTACCATGCTGCACTTTGATGGCGCTGATCTCTTGACTACTGTAATAATGTCACTGGTCCCCAAAAAGTGTCAATACGGGGTCAGATTTGTCCGCCGCAATGTCACAATGCCGCTAAAAAAAATAAAAAAAAATAAAAAAAAAAAATAAAAAAATCGCTGATTTTACTATTTACTATTAAAAACAATAAAAAAAAAATGAAAAGTCCCTAAAATGATTCCCTATTTTGTAGATGCTATAACTTTTGCGCAAACCATTGTTTGGTTTTTAGGAGGAAAAGTGGATGAAAATTCCCTTTTTTTACACTTTTACATGGGAACGGGGGGCTCATTGGGACAGTAAGGCCCCTTTCACACTGGGGTGGTTTTCAGGCGGTACAGCGCTAAAAATAGCGCCTGTACACCACCTGAAAAAACCGGCCCCATTCACTCCAGTGTGAAAGCCGGCGGGCTTTCACACTGGAGCGGTGCGCTAGCAGGACGGTAAAAAAAGTCCTGCTAGCAGCATCTTTGGAGCGGTATAGAAGCGGTGTATTCACCGCTCCTACCTATTGATTTCAATGGGACACCGCGGTAATACCGCCGCAAAGCGCCGATACGGCGGCGCTTTGCGGGGGTCTTTAACCCTTTTTCGGCCGCTCGCGGGGGGTAAAACCGCACCGTGAGCGGCCGAATACCGCGGCTAAAACGACGGTAAAGCAGCGCTAAATATATCTCTGCTTTACCGTCACCGCGGCTCCCGCCCCAGTGTGAAAGGGGCCTAAGACATTTTTATTTCCTTGTTCAACCAGCGGGTTCAATAAAAAATGCATGTTGACTCCCCCCCCCCCCCCTGCCTGTGTGTTATTCCTTTGAGTACTGTTGCGTTCCCACACTTCAAGGAAATGCTGGTAGGGTAATTGGTCTCTGTCTAAATTGGTATGTGTATGCATGCTAGATAGGCACCTTAGATTGTAAACTCCTTAAGGGCAGGTATGTAAAGCACTGTGTAAATTGTTGTTCTATAAATGCCCCTTTAACCGCTTCAGCCCCAGAAGATTTTACCCCTTTCCTGACCAGAGCAGAGCACTTTTTGCGATTCGGCACTGCGCCGTTTTTAATTGACAA
>CM053033.1:222978499-223082345 GCA_028564925.1 Lithobates sylvaticus
GCCAGGCTTTAATCATAGTGGATCTCTGATGACATTGTCCTTCTCCCATGCACTTTGCTATTGTTCTCGAAATCTTTCAAGCACACAATCATCAAAAATCTCTATATACACCACAAGCTAAAACCAATAAAAAAAAAAAAAAAAAAAAAAAAAGAAGAAGTGTAGCACTAAATCATCAGAATTAAAATCAAAAATAAAGAGAGAGTGTTTATACTGGAAAGCACTTCTCAGGAAGCAGCGGCAGAATTAATCCCAGCTGTCATTTCAAGAAAAACACCCAAGCAAAATGTTCACACCCTTCAACTGAAATCCAGTTATTTACAGTGCAGAGCTTTGTGTCAGTCAGGGCTCATGCACATTGCAGCTGAAAAAAAATAAAATAAAAAAAAGCTGCTTTTTACAGGCATTTGAGCTTTTATTTCAGTTTGAAGAAGCTTGTGCTATTTGTTGCCCTTGTGCACATTTTTATTGAGATTCTTCAAGCGCCTTTGTGCATAAGCATTTTCTTTTTTTTCACAAACCCTCCTAGATAGTATTTTCTTAAAAGTGAAGTTCCGCCGAAAAAAATAAATAAAAAAATTCAAGTCTTAAGGCCCGTACACACGATCGGACTTTTTGACAACAAACATGCAAATTAGCTGTTTTGGACCAACATCCGACCGTGTGTACGCTCCATCGGACCAAATTTTTTCAGTTTTCATCGGACTTTTGTTGGCTGTGCGAACGGACCAACTTTCTGCCAACAAAAGTCCGATGGAGCAAAGTCCGACCGTGTGTACACAAAACCAATCGGACTTTTGTACAAAGTACAAACACGCATGCTCAGAACCAATGCAAAAGATCAGACAATACAGAAGTTGACCAAAGGTGGCGCTGGAGTATTTGAACGTCCTCTTTTGAAGTGTTGGTCAGTACGTTGAAACGTCACTACGTTCGTGTTTGTTGCCTAAAAAGTCTGATCGTGTGTATGCAATACAAACTTGGGGCCAACGCCCTTTGTACAAAAATCCACGGGAAAGTTTGTACAAAGTCCGATCGTGTGTATGAGGCTTTAAAGAGGAAGTAAAGCCTCTTAAAAAAAAAAAAAAAAAGACACCCTGCAAGGCAAAGGCATAATGAGCTAGTATGCATAGCATACTAGCTCATTATGAAAGACTTACCTGAAAACGAAGCCCCCGAATCGGTCCTTATCCACGATCTTCTGCGCCGCCATCCAGGGCCGGAGTGACTTCCGGGTCTCGCCGCTCCAGCGCTGTGAGTCGCTGGAGCGGCGATGACGTCACACTCCCGCGCATGCGCAGGAAAGCGGCATTTCGTCGTGAACCCGGCATGCGCAGTACGCCTGCGCGCCGCTGTCTACAGCGCATGCGCCGTAGACAGCGATGCCTTTTCTTTTCTAAATATCTCCTAAACCATGTAGGTTTAGGAGATATTTATTGGACCTACAGGTAAGCCTTAATCTAGGCTTACCTGTAGGCCAAAGTGCTTTGGAAGGGTTTACTTCCACTTTAATAATCATATACTCACCTGTCCCACGATCCAGCGATGCGGGTGTACGAAGCCCCACTCCTCTCCGCGGCGCCGGCATTCTTACTGTGGGCGCCCAAGCTGTGGCTTCATAGTCGGGCATGCGCGAGCCGACACTGCGCGCTGTGAATGGCCGGGAAATCTTCTGGGACCTGTGACGTGTCCCAGAAGATTGCAGGGAGGAATTGGGGGGGGGGGGGGGGGGGAGAGAGATGAACCTCATTCATCGGGAGCCCCGGGAGGAAGTGGTAGCTGGATACCTTTAAGAAGAGGGTATCCACCGCCCCCCCCCCCCAAAAAATACATGCCAAATGTGGCATGTCAGGGGGTCACCGTCACTTGAAGCGGAGTTCTGCCAAATTTTTTACAAATAGTGCAGCTGCTGACTTTTAAAATATGGACATATACCTGTCCAGGGCGCCTGCGATGTCAGCACCCGAAGCCGATCTGTCCCCCGGCTGTCGGGTGGAGGCGCCAACCAACTTCACAGCCTGGTTCCCTACTGCGCATGTGCGAGTCGCGCTGCGCAATCCCACTGGTCCCTGCTGTCTTCTGGGACCAATGTGTCTCCCAGAAGACTGAGGAGGTGCCGGACTCGGCGTAGACATCCGCGGATACTGCAGCTATATATGCCCGGAAGTGGGAGCAAATACCTGGATTATACAGGTATCTGCTCTCACCGAAAAGCGGAAGTTCAATTTTTTGGGCAGGAACTACGCTTTAAAGCTGAAGTTCCATTTTGTGGCGGGAACTCCGCTTTAAAGCCGAAGTTCCATTTTGGGGCGGGAACTCCGCTTTAAAGCAGGGAGTTCCATTTTGGGGCGGGAACTCCGCTTTAAAGCAGGGAGTTCCATTTTGGGGCGGGAACTCCGCTTTAAAGCAGGGAGTTCCATTTTGGGGCGGGAACTCCGCTTTAAAGCAGGGAGTTCCATTTTGGGGCGGGAACTCCGCTTTAAAGCAGGGAGTTCCATTTTGGGGCGGGAACTCCGCTTTAAAGCCAGAGTTCCATTTTGGGGCGGGAACTCCGCTTTAAAGCAGAAGTTCCATTTTGGGGCGGGAACTCCGCTTTAAAGCAGAAGTTCCATTTTGGGGCGGGAACTCCGCTTTAAAGCAGAAGTTCCATTTTGGGGCGGGAACTCCGCTTTAAAGCAGAAGTTCCATTTTGGGGCGGGAACTCCGCTTTAAAGCCGAAGTTCCATTTTGTGGCGGGAACTCCGCTTTAAAGCCGAAGTTCCATTTTGGGGCGGGAACTCCGCTTTAAAGCAGAAGTTCCAGTTTTTGGTGGAACGCCGCTTTAACCACTATATTAAACAAAAATCTGGAACAAAATGTCTTTGTGCGTTTTCAAGCTTCTTTGAGCTGTTTTGTGCTCTTTGGGGCATTAGCTCCTCTCAAAAACATGGTGGGGGGGGGGGGGGGGTTCTACCTGTAGGAGCACATGCCTAAAAAAAGCCATTGTGTGCATGGACACATTGGCTAACATGGAGGGAAATTTCCAGGAAGAAAAAAAAAATAAAAAATGAGAGCTCAAAAGCCTGTAGGAACTGCTTTTTTGAGATCCTTTGAGCTGCAGTGTGCATGAGACCTATCTGCTGAACAGAGTACTCAAAACATTGTAGCAACAAAAAAGTAATAATAAAGTAAAAATAACAATTGTAACAAAGTAAAAATAACAAATTGCACCATTTTCGAAAAACATTGTAAATAAAAATAAATAAATAACTTCATTCAGATCTTTTTGTTTTCAAACAAATCCAAAGTTTGAAAATGACTTTGTAATTGTATATGTTGTCAGGCAACTGAAGCTAAGAAGAGAACAGGTTACTCAGCATATCCTCTTCTGTTATTGGCCTCAAGCGTGTCCACGGCAAAGAGTCTTTCTACAAGTTACAGAGCGCAGCCATACAGGGTTTGAACATTCGTACAAAATTCTGAAAAATCATTGGTCAGAATCATTATTAGTGACATCATTGAGTCAACTAGTTTCATTTCTTAAAAATGTCATCCAGATCTTCCCCAGTATTCCCAGAGGCATAAAGCTGACAATAGAGGAGTATATATATATATTTTTTTTTATTATTCAACCGTACATCTTTCACATTATTATTTACATTTTAAGTTCTTATCCCCATTTTTTCACTAACCCATGGTCACTTTATTCATCATTACAGGTCACCCCAAAATCATTTTGGATTTTCCCCACCATTGGCTACACTTTGGACATAAGGGGCCTGCGTCTCCCTTTGGGGGTTTCAGCTTGTGCGTCCCTTCTGGCTATGGGGCATAGGGTCACCTCAGCTCCCGGGAGGGACCACCCATATGGCTTTGATTCTGCTTGCAAGTACTCAGGGTGGATGACATTGTTGTGTCCTGGTGTACTTACTTCAATATTAGAATTAATTTATACGCTATATCTCCTTTATAGATACTCTCTAAACATCCACCCCCTGATGAAGTGTTCCTACACAGAAACGCGTTGGGCTACAATGGATGTAGATATGTGCCCTACTAGGACTATCTGGATATGTTACACTTTTAAAAATTTTACCAATTAGGCTGCCAGCGTCTATGTGAATTGATTATGCTATATGATTGCCATGTGATTACCATGCATATATTTGTGAACATGATGACACTAGTTTTATACATGTACAAATATGATAATATTTATGAATTTTTTACATGAAATTCATTTAATACTGATAATACTATATAATGTATATGTACAGATATGATAACAGTTACTCATGAAATCTATTATCGTTACGTATTGATTAATGCTTACTCCAATAATAAAATTCCTTTGCACTGATCTATACAAGTCAACCACCTTATTTAAAGTCCCAATTTTCCTCTTTTTGTCTTATGGAACCCGGGATGGAGGAGCATTATATGCTCCTCATTTAAAGTCCTAATCCCCTCCATGTTCCGCAATCTGAGGAGATATCCTCTCTTAGGCCCCCTTTCACACTGGGGCGGTTTTCAGCCGGTACAGCGCTAAAAATAGCGCCTGTACACCGCCTGAAAAAATCCGGCCCCATTCACTTCGCGCTAGCAGGACAGTAAAAAAAAGTCCTGCTAGCAGCATCTTTGGAGCGGAATAGGAGCCGTGTATTCACTGCTCCTACCCATTGATTTCAATGGGACACCGCGGTAACACAGCGGCAATACCGCCGCTACGGCGGTGCTTTGCGGGGGATTTTAACCCTTTTTCAGCCACTTGCGGGGGGTAAAACCGCACCGCGAGTGGCCGAATACCGCGGCTAAAACGACAGTAAAGCAGTGCTAAATATAGCGCTGCTTTACCGTCACCGCGGCTCCCGCCCCAGTGTGAAAGGGGCCTTAGCAGTTACCAAAACAGCTTACTTGCATGCATTACGGGTGTATGCGGCACCTGTGGCTTTGAAGCCTCTAGATATCCATGTACAACAGGTTTATCTGATTAATGATTCATCCTAAGGCCCCTTTCACACTGGGGAGCCGCGGTGACGGTAAAGTGCTGCTTTACCGTAGTTTTAGCCGCGGTAGTCGGCCGCTCGCGGTGCGGTTTTACCCCCCGCGAGCGGCTAAAAAAGGGTTAAAGACCCCCCCGCAGAGGGCCGCCGTAGCGGCGCTTTGCGGCGGTATTGCTGCGGTATTACCGCGGTTTCCCATTCAAATCAATGGGAAGGAGCGGTATAGGAGTGGTGAATACACGGCTCCTATACCGCTCCAAAGATGCTGCTAGCAGGACTTTTTTTGCCGTCCTGCTAGCGCAACGCTCCAGTGTGAAAGCCCGCCGGCTTTCACACTGGAGTAAATGGGGCCGGATTTTTTCAGGCGGTATACAGGCGCTATTTTTAGCGCTGTACCGCCTGAAAAACGCCCCAGTGTGAAAGGGGCCTTGGTGATCAGAAAGGCAGTAGCCTAGGGCAGTCCATAGAAGCATGGGTTGCAGGAAAGAAAATTGCTATCCCCCCCCCCCATTAACACAGTCAGTGTTGATGGTGGAATCCCTCCTGCGGAGCTATTGTGTTCTCCCAACGGGGGAAGTGTGGGGAACTGTCCCTGCTGGGAGAACACAGTGACTATTGCTATAGCAATAGTCAATACAAAAATCAACACATAAATTGATCAATAAAATAAAACAATAAAAAAATCAATCCATGGTGGTTGTACCCAAGTCGATCCATCGATAGACTTGGGTACAATAAGCCTGCCCATAGTAGGCTGAAGCCTCGGGCAGACCATGCTGAACCACCAATATTCAAAACCATCTATGGCCGACTTTGGACCATTACCAGGTCTCTACACACCACGCTTTCACCGTAGGTTGACCCCTCTAATGCCTAGTACACACGATCAGAAAAATCAGCTTTAGAAGCGATCGTCCGATAATCTGATCTTTAACACACAGCTTTTGAGAGCAATCACGAGTTCACGCGTTATTAGCTGAAAGGGACAAACACAAAAAAAAAAAAATTCGGTACGATACTAGAACGTACAACTTTCATTTATTCATGAAAGTCTACATCCAAAAAACAAATAAATAAATAAATAAATAAATAAAGAGAGAAGATGAAGACCATGCATGCTCGGAAACAAAGGAATACAATTTAATACAACACATTACATCCCTTCCAATGTATTCTGTCATACAAGAATTTTCTTAACTTCAGTAACCTCTTAAAGCGGAGGTCCGCCCACCGCTGCAAAAATTAAAAGCCAGCAGCTGCACACACTGCCTGTCCTGGAGTCCAGCGATGTCGGAACCACAGCTGATGTCTCCATTGCGAGTAAGGGAACCCGGCAGTGTAGCCTTATGGCCTCACGATGGGAACCCTACTGCGCATGCGCAAGGCCCCACTCCTCTCTCCTACTGGCCCACGCGGCTGGGGAAGGAGCCCGGGCGGTCACCTCAATACCCACAACTGAGGCTCCCGGAAGTGGGAACAGGATAACTGTATTAGACAGGTATCCTGTCCCCCCCCCCCCCGAAAGGTGCCAAATGTGGCACTGAAAGGGGGGGGGGGGAGTACAATGAACGGAAGCTCCACTTTTGGGTGGAACTCCGCTTTAATTTTTCGATATGAGACTAGCATGCAGAAAAAAAAGGGACGATCATTCGTCCAATATTCTCATTGTGTGTACGAGGCTTAAAGCCCCATACACACTATCAGATTTTCGTCTTCAGATTTACCAAAACCATGTAGTGCAAGGGCCTGCCTGATTTCATACAAATTGAAACTCCTAAAGGTTTGACCTCATATTATATGGTTTTGGTAAATCTGAAGACAAAAATCAGCAGAAAATCCGATAGTGTGTATGGGGCTTTAGGCTCACCGTACATGTTACAATCTGACCATACAATTTCTGTACAATCAACTTTAGGTCTACCAAAACTGTAATAGGAGGTCCTACCTAAACTATCTAGACATGTGCACAATAGAAAAATTTGTTTAGTTTCGTTTCTGTTCGTTTCCGTTGATTCGTAATTTCGTAAGTCGTCGGTGATCGTATTCGGACTCGTTCGTATTTTCGTAAAAGTTATTTTTTCGTTGATTTGTTTTTCCGTTAGTCTAATTTTCGTTTATTCGAAATTCGTATTTTCGTTATATTTCGTATTCGGACGCATTCGTATTTTCGGAAGAGCTATATTTTCGTTGATTTAAAAAGATTCGTATTTCCGTTAATCTAATTTTCGTTGATTCGAAATTCGTATTTTCGTAGATTTAGTTACATTCGTAAGATTGATTTATTCGTACTTTCGTAACATTGTTTTCGTAGATTCGTAATCGGAGCATAATTCATAATTTTATGTAATGTGTATGCTATTTACATGTTTAAGAAACAAAGAATTTCTCTCTCACAAGTCAGAACTTAACTCAAAAATCCACCAAAACACAGTGCCTCCGACCCAACCTCGTTTATCAACTAATAAAAAAAATAACGAATTTACGAATCCATTCGAAGCACGTTAAGCAGCGCCATTGTAAGGGACACGGAAAATTACGAATCAACAAACCAAAAAAAAAAAAAAAGTTACGAATGTACGAATTTTTTCGTTCATTTTGATTTTCGTTATTTTTGAATCTTTGTTCGGTATTTTCGTTGTTTCTGTTTTCGGATTTTCATTCTTTCGTAGTTTCGTTGTTTCTAATTAAATTATTTCATATTTTTGTTGTTTTTCATATTCGTTCTTTTCGATAGTTCGTTATTCGTTAGAATTTTTTGTAAACCATTCGTTCATTCGTACGATAACGAATGAACGAATATAACGAATTTGAACGGAAAACTAATTTGTAACTAAACGAATTGCACATGTCTAAAACTATCCAATCTATTTATATACAATTATGCATGCCATTGCACTACATACCTCTTGGTAGATCCAAAAAGGAGATTGTAACGGTTGTGGGAAACTCTAGGACGAATTGCATGTTAATCAATATCATTTATCTTGTCTCTTATCAGTCCAGCACTACCACATTATATCTACTAGGTAGACAAGTTGGAAGACCAGGATCTAATAACTTTGCAGGGGGGGTCCAGTTCACCAAAATGACCAAAGCCAAGTACAGAATCGTTATATTCTGCAGCTTGTTCTATGGGGCTTATCCAGAAAGGGTTAAACACATCAACTAATCCAGACTCATTCATTTAATGACAACACTAAACCTCATCTGATAAGAGCGGAGCAGATGAAGGGATTTTCTGTATAATCTGCTGTTTTTACGATCAGTTTCCATTTAACTCCTTCCCTGCCATCATTTGATGAGATTTAAGTGAAAGCAGAAAGTAGACCGACCCTCATCTATTACATTTACCTCTGAAGCCAAAAATTGAACAAATAAATACAAATAAAAATCATAAAAAAAAAAAAAAAAGGAATAAATTGCAGATTACCAGTCCTGGTTGCTTTGTTTTCTTTTTTCACTTTACTTCCTGAGTGTTTATGACAGTAGCAAACCTGTCCTAGGGTGACAATCAAGGCCGAGACAAGGGGTGGGCAGAAGGGCAGCGGTGTGTTATGTTGGGATGGGGGCACTGCAAGTTCCTTCTACTATAAAGCTGACAGCAGTAGTGACAGCAGCAGCATCACTACTTCTGTCAGCCCAGCTCTGGTAGCAGCAAGGAGAGGAAGAAAGCGAGTCGGGAAGAGGTTCAGGCTGTGCTCTCTACCCCCCTCCTCCTCGTACATATTGATGGGGGGGGGGCAATTGGCCATCTCTGCATGTAGACAGGGCCGGTGCTACCACTAGGCAAACTAGGCAGCCACCTAGGGCGCACTAGGGGCGCTTGGCCACTGGTTTCCCTCCACATCTGCATGCTCTGCAGGCTTCAGAATGCAACTAACTATGTCTGACCGGTAGTGTAATTAGAGGCGCAGCACTGGAGCCAGCGCTAGAGGAAGCAGAGCCGATGCTTTCTGTTGAGCGCCGCCTTCTGTCACATGGACAGTGTAAAGGGGGTGGAGCCAATAGTGGCGAAAAAATGAGGTTTTGCCTAGGGTGTCAAAAACCCTTGCACCACCCCTGCATGTAGATTAGAGGCCGGGCGCATGGATAGGGGGGGCCGCCACTGGTTTGCACGGATAAGTATCTTGATCACAATCAGAACTATACTAGTGTGCCCAATTGTATAGTGTCCCCAAAAATGCAGTATTATCAGGGTCAACCCCCCCCCACCCCGATCACTGCCAGCACTTGCGACATGTAGCAGAATACATTCTGGCCTAAATTTATGGAGAAAATTTGATTTCATTGGACATTTTTTATAATAGAAAAGTAAAAAGAATATATAATTTTTTTTCAAAATTGTTGGTCCTTTTCCATTTATGCAATAAAAAACCCAGTACTGATCAAATACCTCCAGAAGCTCGATTTGTGTGAAAAAAAAAAATCATATAAATTTTATTTGTGTACAGTGTTGCATGACGGCGCAATTACCAGTTAAAGTAGCACAGTGCTGAATAGCAAAAAAATACCCTGGTCGTGAAGGGGGGGGGGGGGGGTAAAACCTTCTGGAGGTCAAGTGGTTAAACCAGTCATAAGTGAATTTTCAGTTACTGGCAACTCCCAGCGAAGCACTTAAATTTCCCCAACATTGTGAAGACAGCATTCCTCCCAGTATCTGCAGAGGTCATTAACCCCTTCCCACCGAGCGTACGCACTTCTGCGTACTCGGCTTTCGGGGGTTATACCGGGATGATGCCCGCAGCTGCAGGCATCATCCCGGTACCATTGTTTAGAGCCAGCGATCAGCTTTCCGAGGATAACAACCAATGCGGCTAAAAGCCGCTCGGTTGTTATCTTGGAGGAGCGGGAGGGGACATCCCCCACCCCGCCGCTCTTCCCGGGCCTCCCGGTGGCACTGGAGGGCAGAGCGACGATCCGCCGCTTTCCGGCCGCTAGTGACAGACTGGAAACGGCTTCATTCCAGTGTCCTTGATGTAAACACGGAAGCAACGTCACTTCCTGTTTACTCGGCCGGTTTAAAAAATATATATATATATACACACACACACATACATACACACACGGTATTCAGATACACTTTCGGTGATCTGAATACTTTGAAGTGCAAAGGAGGGATTTGGGGTCTGTTAGACCCCTCGATCCCTCCATAAAGAGTACCTGTCACCACCTATTACTGTCACAAGGGATGTTTACATTTCTTGTGACAGCAATAAAAGTGATCAAATAATTTTTTTCTTTTTTTTTTTTAAAACACAATTTCATAATTTAAAAATAAAATAAATAAGAAAAAAAATAAATTGTTCAAACCGCCCCCGTCACCGCGAGCTCGCGCAGCAAAGAAAACGCATAGGGAAGTCGCGCCCGCATATGTAAATGTGTTCAAATCACACATTTGATGTATCGCCGCTATCGTCAGAGCGAGAGCAATAATTCTAGCGAGAGCAATAATTCTAGCATTAGACCTCCTCTGTAAAGCCTCATACACACGATCGGACTTTGTACAAACTTTCCCGTGGATTTTTGTCCAAAGGGCGTTAGCCCCAAGTTGGTATTGCATACACACGATCTGACTTTTTAGGCAACAAACATGAACGTAGTGACGTTTCAACGTACTGACGACACTTCAAAAGAGGACGTTCAAATACTCCAGCGCCACCTTTGGTCAACTTCTGTATTGTTGTCTGATCTTTTGCATTGGTTCTGAGCATGCGTGTTTGTACTTTGTACAAAAGTCCGATGGTTTTGTGTACACACGGTCGGACTTTGCTCCATCGGACTTTTGTTGGCAGAAAGTTGGTCCGTTCGCACAGCCAACAAAAGTCCGATGAAAACTGAAAAAGTTGGTCCGATGGAGCGTACACACAGTCGGATGTTGGTCCAAAACAGCTAATTTGCATGTTTGTTGTCAAAAAGTCCGATCGTGTGTACGGGCCTTGACTCTAACCTGATAACCATAAAAAAAAAAAAAAAATGTAAGCGTCGCCTATGGAGATTTTTAGGTACCAAATTTGTCGCCATTCCACGAGTGCGTGCAATTATAAAGCGTGACATGTTTGGTATCTATTTACTCGGCGTAACACCATCTTTCACATTATACAAACAAATTGGAATAACTTTACTGATTTGTTTTTTTTTTAATTCATGAAAGTGTCCCTTTTCCCCAAAAAAATTGCGTTTAAAACACCACTGCACAAATACAGTGTGACATAAAATATTGCAACAATCGCCAAATGTCAGAAATGTCCCATTAGTTTACACCACCTCCCTGCCTTGGGGGCGCACTGAACAAGTAGGACATGCTGCATTTTTTCACAGAACAGTGTGTTGCATCACATTGCACTGTGGTGCATAAAAAGGTGAAATAAAAGGAGGTTTCCTTGTTATAAAAGATAAATAAATAAATAAATAAAAGTAAGTTGATTAACTTTTCATAAAGTTACATATGGTTATACGGTGGCAGGTCGTCACATTCCCCCAAATCGCCATAGGCGTATGTCGGCCCCTTTAACCACTTCAGCCCCGGACCAATTTGCAGCCAAAGGACCAGGCCCCTTTTTGCGATTCAGCACTGCATCGCCTTAACTGACAATTACGCGGTCGTGCGACGTGGCTCCCAAACAAAATTGGCGTCCTTTTTTTTTCCCCACAAATAGAGCTTTCTTTTGGTGGTATTTGATCGCCCCTGCGGTTTTTATTTTTTGCGCTATAAACAAAAATAGAGCGACAATTTTGAAAAAAATGCAATATTTTTAACTTTTTGCTATAATAAATATCCCCAAAAAATATATAAAAAAACATTTTTTTTCCTCAGTTTAGGCCGATACGTATTCTTCTACATATTTTTGGTAAAAAAATAAAAATAAAATCGCAATTATTGATTGGTTTGCGCAAAAGTTATAGCGTTTACAAAATAGGGGATAGTTTTATAGCATTTTTATTAATATTTTTTTTTTTTACTAGTAATGGCGGCGATCAGCGATTTTTATTGTGACTGCGACATTATGACGGACACATCGGACATTTTTTACACATTTTTGGGACCATTGTCATTTATACAGCAATCAATGCTATTTAAATGCATTGATTCCTGTATAAATGACACTGGCAGTGAAATAGTTAACCACTAGGGGGAGGGGAGGGGTTATGGGCTGTGACGTGTGTGTTTTTTTTTTTTACATTAGGGGGCGTGGCTGTACGTCTGACGTCACTGATCGGCTTTCCCGATGACAGGGAACAGCCGATTAGTGACAGGCAGAGGTTTGTTTACACAGACCTCTCCCCGTTCTTCAGCTCTGTGACCCGATCGCGGGACACCAGCGGCGATCGGGTCCGCTGGTCCCACGGCCGTGGTCACGGAGCTCCCGACATCATAGCTGCTATGTAGGGTCTCGAGGGGTGAGCAGGATATTGAAGTTAGTTAATTTGAAAAAATTTCGCTCGCTTAGACCCCTTTCACACTGGGGTGTTTTTCAGGCGTTTTAGCGTTTAAAAAAAGCGCATGTAAAACGCCTGAAAGAA
The DNA here is from genome assembly GCA_028564925.1 of Lithobates sylvaticus. NCBI lineage: Eukaryota > Metazoa > Chordata > Amphibia > Anura > Ranidae > Lithobates > Lithobates sylvaticus. The sequence goes on from CM053033.1 coordinate 222,991,003, forward strand.
GCCTCATCTGCAATCCCAATGTGAAAGTCTGATTGCTTTACACCGAGACCCCTTTCACACTGGGGTGTTTTTCAGGCACTTTAGCGTTAAATTAAGCGCATGTAAAGCGCCTGAAAGAAGCCTTAACTGCAATCCCAATTTGAAAATTAATATTCCTAAAAAAAAAAAAAAAAAGGAAATAAAACATTTCGAATTTTTTTTTTTTTTAACTCACCTCGAAATGGCTGTTGCTAGGGGGTCCCTCGTAGTCTGCCTCCTTCAGTGCCCGGGCTGGTGACATCACTTCACCTCGGCGCAGGAAGGGCTCAGCTCTCCTGTCAGTCATCTGTGACACGTGACAGGTCCCAGATGACTGCACGGCCACTCATAGGGCCAAGAGACAATGGCTCCCGCTGCTGTCAATCAAATCCAGTGACACGGGAGTGAGGCTGAGTCCCACTGCCTATGGCAACGGACGCAGTAGCGGGCCCGCACGGGTGACCCCTGGGGGCGCCCAATAAAGAGGAGCAGCCTGGAGGCGCCAGCGGGGCACTCCAGACAAGGCCGTTTTTTTCCGCTGGGCATGCTGGGCAGTTGCCCGGGGGCCACACTTGTCTGGGGGGCCCCATCCAGGGCTAATCCTCAGCGCTGCAATCTGCTGCTTAAATTGACTGACTGCACTGGTTGCTCACTTCACCGGCCGGCATCTAGCTACCAATTAGTGATGTCAATCAGAGGCTGCGGCCGCCCCAGCATTCATAGCGCACCGCAGCTGCCGCAGTGGCTAGTGAACAGGCTCCGCCCACCTCTGCCATGTTCTTCAGACAGCATGGAGAGGGTGCGGAAAGACGGCCCTTGATAGCTGGCGCTGCCTTGCTGCTGTGAGTGACACACTGTACTGCACCAGGTCGGCAGCCTCAAGTAAGTCTTACAATGTCTACTTAACCACTTGCCGACCGGCGCACACAGATATACGTCGGCAGAATGGCACGTACAGGCAGGAGGGCGTATATATATATATAAGTCCCTCCTTTAGCCTGTCCGTGCCATCGGGAGCGCGCCGGTCGGGACCCCCGTGAGTCTGATCGCGGTCCCCGCGGACTCGATCGCCGCAGGGACCTCCGCGATCGTCTCACGGGAAGGCTGAACGGGGAGATGCCGAGATAAACAGCATCTCCCCATTCTGCCTAGCAACTAGTGACGCCGATCTCTGCTCCCTGTGATTGGAGTCTGCTCCAATCACAGGGAGCAGAGATCGGCGTCACTAGCATTCACTAGCTGACAGCCACGCCCCCCCACAGTAAGAGACACACCCCTAGGCATACTTAACCCTGACACTGCCCCCTTGTGGTTAACCCCTTCCACTGCCAGTGTCATTTATACAGGAATTAATGCATTTAAATAGCATTAATTGCTGTAAAAATGACAATGGTCCCAAAAATGCCCGATGTGTCCGCCATAATGTCGCAGTCACAAAAAAAATAAAAAAAATAAAAAAAATAAAAAAAAAAAAAAATAAAAAAAAAAAAAAAAAAATCGCTGATCGCCGCATTACTAATAAAAAATAAAATTATTAATAAAAATGCTATAAAACTATCCCCTATCTTGAAAACGCTATAACTTCTGCGCAAACCGATCAATAATCGCTTATTGCGATTTTTTTTACCAAAAATATGTAGAAGAATACGTATCCGCCTAAACTGAGGAAAAAAATGTTTTTTTATATATTTTTTGGGGATATTTATTATAGCAAAAAGTAAAAAATAATGCATTTTTTTCAAAATTGTCGCTCTATTTTTGTTTATAGCGCAAAAAATAGAAACCGCAGGGGCGATCAAATACCACCAAAAGAAAGCTCTATTTGTGGGAAAAAAAGGACGCCAATTTGGTTTTGGAGCCACATTGCACGGCCGCGCAATTGTCAGTTAAAGCAACGCAGTGCCGAATCGCAAAAAGGGGCCTGGTCCTTTGGCTGCAAATTGGTCCGGTCTGAAAGTGGTTAAGTAAGTTCAAGTTGTGCATCAAACAGCCACTTTGCCCATCAAACAGCCACTGTGCTCATCAAAAGCTGCCGCTGTGCCCACCAAACTTGTGTTATATTGTCCAAACGTTTTAATTGTTTAAACACTGATTTTGTTGGAAGTACCAATAAATATAGCCTTATTGATAATTTGCATTTTTATTCTCGTGCGTGATCGTGTAGACAGGGCCCCAGTGCACTGTATTGCCCGGGGGCCTATAATGCTCTTAAGATGGCCTTGACTCCAGAAGAGGATTGGGGCTGCTCTGTGCAAAACGATTAGTATAGGCATGTTCATTTATTTATTTTTTTATTATAAAAATAACACACACACACACACACACACACACACACACACACACACAGGTTTACAACCCCTTTAGATGAAAAATACATTGGGGGTTATTTACGAAAAGGTAATCCACTTTGCACTGCAAGTGCACTTGAAAGTGCAGCCGCTCTAAATCAGGGGTCTCAAGCTTGCGAAACTACAAGTCCCATCTGCCTCTGCCTGTGGAAGTCATGCTTGTAACTGTCAGCCTTGCAATGCCTCATGGGACTTGTAGTTTCTCAACAGCTAGAGGGCCACCAGTTTGAGATCCCTGCTCTAAATCTAAGGGGTAGATCTGAAATGAGTGGAAGCTCTGCTGATTTTATCATCCAATCATATGCAAGCTAAAATGCTGTTTTTTTAGTTTCCTTCCATGTCCCCCCTCGGATCTACAGTGACTTTACTTCCAAGTGCACCTCCGGTGCAAAGTAGATTTCCCATTAGTAAATAACCCCCATAGTTCCTTAGCAGGTTAAAACCATAGCTTTTTTTTTTTTTTATATATATATATATATATATATATATATATATATATATATATATATATATATATATATATATATATATACACCCCAGTGGTGCATTTACCAGTTTATGTGGAGTTGAGCCTATATGCATGATCAGAAGGTGTGAAGGGTTACCATCCATACGTAAAGTGCTTGCTGGGATCATCCAAGTATAGCATGTACTGTAATTGCTACAGACGCCAGAGGGAGGGAGATTTGGAAGAAGACAACTCCAGTGCTGACTTTTCTCTCGGTGGAACTATAGCGGGCGTATTTCAGATTATTCCAGCCGATTTCCCCATTACTCCACCCTGAGATCCACCAGCCAAGCATGTCTACCGATAACAAAGTATGGTGGATGGTTTGAAAAAAAAGTTAACCCGCCAGAGACATTGAGAACCATATACACAGGTAGATATCCCACTACAAGTCCTTCCAGGAACTAAGGATCCCATTCCCAAGCTTAGCTTCCATAAACCAAAATCCAAAGCTCTCCTTCTATTGATTAGGGATCACGGGAACGTAGAAACTGAATATTATGGGCACAGTAGACCCTTCTACAAGTCCTTCCAGGAACCAAGGATCCCATTCCCAAGCTTAGCTTCCATAAACCAAAATCCAAAGCTCTCCTTGTATTGATTAGGGATCACGGGAAAGTAGAAACTGAATATTATGGGCACCTATAATGGGCACAGTAGACCCTTCTACAAGAACTCAAAGAATGAAGATCCAAAATCCGCACACATTTGCTTTCAAATCAACATCCATAAATCAAATAAATTCCTAGAATTTCTTCTTCTGCATGGAACCACCCTTTAACTGCCCCTCTAGCTGTCGTATAATTTAGGGGGCTTAATGGTGTGATAGATGTGCCACCAAAAAAAGGTGACTAGCCTGCTCATGACATAAACAAGGCTTGGCTTAGGCAGACACAGACGGATCTAGACTGTTATGGAAATGAACTGACCAGGAAGCAGGTGGATGACCGGGAAAGTTTTGCATCCTGTTGCCCATGAAGGTGACACAGATCAAGGGGGGTAGTGGCACCTACCTGGTGGCCTGGGTGGTGGACACCTGGCGGCAAAGGAGAAGGTGAAATCCAGCTTGCTGCCTCCACAATGCGGAAAAGTGAGAATGACAGAAGGAGGGAAGAGATCAGAAACTTTCACAGGAGCAGCTGCAGCAGGCTGGAGGGGAGAGGCAATGAGCACTTAAAGGGACAGCTCTTCCAATCCACCTAACAAAGCACAAAAGACCTGAGCAGGCCAAGTGTCCTATTACAGGTACAACAGAATGAAAGTGAAGAATTCTGAAATGCATTTCAGGAACACCGATAACAATGGGGGGGGGGGGGGGGGGGGGGGGGGGAAATATGATCAGAATTTCAGGAGGAAATGTATGAAGCAAAAAAGAAAAACATTTCTAACGTGTCCTGAAATACAGATAATTTACATGTGTGTCAATACACGTGTTTTTATGTGTTAAAGAGGAAGTAAACCCTCTTAAAAAAAACACAAAAAAAAAAAACCTGCAAGACAAAGGCATAATTAGCTAGTATGCATAGCATACTAGCTAATTATGTATCACTTACCTGAGATCGAAGGCCCGGCATCGGTCCTCTTCTCCCCCTCCAAACTGCCGACATCTTCTCCCGGAGTGACTTCCGGGTATCGCGGGTCCGGCGCTGTGATTTGCCAGAGCCGCGATGCCGACACGCGCATGCGCACGAGAGCGGCATAGTACAACTGAAGCATCGGCATATAGTGCCGTTGCTTCAGTTGTCGCAAGTGCGCATGTGCCGCATGACGTCGGCACATGCAAATACAGGTATATCTCCTAAACCGTGCAGGTTTAGGAGATATCCTTGTTAGCTACAGGTAAGCCTTAATATAGGCTTACCTGTAAGCTAAAGTTGTAAAAGAGGGTTTACTTCCTCTTTAAAGTGGTTGTATAGTGAAAAAGAAGACTTTTACCTACAGGTAAGCCTATAATGAGGCTTACCTGTAGGTAAAAAAAAAAATATCTCCTAAACCTGTATGGTTTAGGAGATACTCCTTGTGCAATGCGCCGCTGACTGCAGCGGCGCATGCGCATGGGGGATTCTCGGCTGAAAGGCCGATGTCTTGCCGAGAAAGTTCCCCTGGGGGATTGGTTCCTCTCTGTACTGCGCAAGGTGCAGCGCTTGCGCAGTACGAGGGACTAGGCATCTTCCAGAAATTGCCGAACCTAAACAGATGCGAGTGAAGTGTACGAGACGATGCTCGCGCTACTCTGCAAGGGACGGCTCTGTAACCAAGGGCGACGCGCGTGTAAGTAAGTAATGACCATTGGATGTCCCCTGATGATCATTACTGGGGAGATCGGTGGTGAGGTCATGTCTCTGACGTCATCCAAACCAATGTCTTCACTACATACTCAGACATCAGAACATTCACAGTTGAGGAAGAAATTCTATTATCGCAATATAAGAAAAGACATCAAAATAGTATAAAGTAAAATACAAAATGGACAAAGGGACCTTCAGATGCCGCATTTGTCACTCCTCACCCCTCCAAAAACGGGACATTTTACCCCCCAGTTCTTATAGATAAATGACCCCAACCGAAAAGAGAAAGAATTTCAGTGATATCCAATCAATATGGACATAACAAGTCCTCTTCATCCGTTGTCTTCCCTCCTATCCCAACATATATTGTAAATAGACCGTAAATAGACTTTCTCGGCATCTGTTTAGGTTTGGCAATTTTCGGAAATTTCGATGCGCCTGCGCAGTACAGATCTGTACTAATCCGCCAAGGGGAACCATCTCGGCAGAACACCGGCAGAATCCGAACCTTGCCGGGAAGAAGTCTCCCGTGCGCATGCGCGTGAGTGAGGACATCGCGGCTCCAGCCACTCACATCGCTGGAGTCGCGATACCCGGAAGACACGCCGAGGCAACATGCCAGCTCCCTCGGCGTGGACCAGGTGAGTTACCGACGCCTCGTTCTAAGGTAAGTATTTCATAATGAGCTAGTATGCTGTGCATACTAGCTCATTATGCCTTTTGCCTTACAGGTGTACTAAAAAAAAAAAAATGTTTCAGCGGGTATAGAACCGCTTTAAGACACGTTGTGATAACAGGGAACTTCCACCAATTATTGAAAAGTCCAAAAAATAAAATTTTTATTATATGGTACATATCAGTGGCGGCTGGTGGAATATTTTATTTTGGGGGGGCCCCCGGTGGGTCAGTCGCTGGTTACCAACCCCGTACTTACCCCATCTATGGTGCGGGCAGTGCTTCCCTCCGGGCGGCAGGCGACAGGCATCGGCTTCCCCTGCATCTCCTCCTTGGCATCGCAACAGTCGTGCGTCTCCTCCCTCCCCCTCCTAGGCCAACAGGATCACCTCTCCTTTTGGCCAGTCAGGAAACAGGTCTTAAGACCCACTTCCTAAATGCCCGGCAGGAGAATCACATAGCTCCCAACTGTCCCTGATTTCGAGGGACTGTCCCTGATTTGGAGCAATGTCCCTCTGTCCCTCATTCCTCCTCATTTGTCCCTCATTTTGGTCTGATCGATATAGTTGTATATAAAATGCACTTTTTATCTTTCAAAAAGAGTTTCCCGGTGCTAAACCTTTCATCTGATTTCTAAATTGCTGCATTTGTACATTTTAAAAGCCGATATAAAGGAATAGTTACAAAGTTACATACTTAGTAAGGTTGAATAAAAACACCAGTCCATCCAGTTCAACCTGAGTGAGTGTGGGTGCGTGTCTACAATTGTCCCTATCCCTGTACATTGTACATTGCACACTCACATCGGTCCCTACCCTCAAGGAGTCCACAATCCAAGGTCCCCATTCATATACTAGGGCCAATTTTGGACAATTTTCATAGGCTTACCATTTTCACCGGCACTGATGGTGCGTCCAGCTGGTCACAGAGGTGTGCAAAGACCAGATCATCTTTGATTTCCTCTATGGCCTTGGAGGACCGAAGTGACGTCATGTCAAGGGTGGAAGTGAACAATTATAAAAACATTTTTTAAAGCAAAAGATCAAAAACTTTTTTTATCTTTTGCTTTTAAAGATAAAGGAGAGATTTGCGGTCTTTTTGACCCCAGATCTCTCCATAAAAAGGACCTGTCATCATTATTTCTATTACAAAGGGTATTCACATTCCTTGTAAAAGGAATAATAGGCATAAAAAAAAAAACAATAAAGAGGTAATGTAAAATGAAAATACATAATTAAGAATTTTTTTTTAAAGTGCCCCATCCCCAGAAGCAAACGTATATGTTCAGGGCATTCTGCTCTATCCATCGCCGCCACTACCCCCTATTCATGTGTCCAGCCCCTTTCAGGGCATCCTGCTCTATCCATCACCACCGCTACCTCCTATTCATGTGTCCAGCCCCTTTCAGGGCATCCTGCTCTATCCATCGCCACCGCTACCCCCTATTCATGTGTCCAGCCCCTTTTAGGGCATCCTCCTCTATCCATCACCACCGCTACCTCCTATTCATGTGTCCAGCCCCTTTCAGGGCATCCTCCTCTATCCATGGCCACCGCTATCCCCTATTTATTTGTCCAGCCCCTTTCAGGGCATCCTCCTCTATCCATCGCCACCGCTACCCCCTATTCATGTGTCCAGCCCCTTTCAGGGGATCCTGCTCTATCCATCACCACCACTACCCCCTATACAGGTGTGCCCCTTTCAGGGCATCCTCCTCTATCCATCACCACCGCTACCTCCTATTCATGTGTCCAGCCCCTTTCAGGGCATCCTGCTCTATCCATCGCCGCTGCTACCCCCTATTCATGTGTCCAGCCCCTTTCAGGGCTTCCTGCTCTAACCATCACCACCGCTACCCCCTATTCATGTGTCCAGCCCCTTTCAGGGCATCCTCCTCTATCCATCACCACCGCTACCCCCTATTCATGTGTCCAGCCCCTTTCAGGGCGTCCTGCTATATCCACCACCACCGCTACCACCTATTCATGTGCCCAGCCCCTTTCAGGGCGTCCTGCTCTATCCATCGCCACCGCTACCCCCTATTCATGTGTCCGGACGCTCTCAGGGTGTCCTGAAAGGGGCCGGACACATGAATAGGTGATGGATAGTGCATGAATAGGGGGTGGCGGTCATGGATAGAGGGGTGGCGCTCGGGCGCCCCTAATGGACAGGCCGCCAATGCTGAGGACTCTGATTTGAAAGGGTAAAGGAGGGGTGAACTGACAATTCTGTTAAAGGATGGAACTGAATACTCTGATGTGAAAGGGGGTGGGAGATCTAAGGACTCTGATGTGAAAAGAGGGGATTGAGAACTCTGATATGAAAGGGAGAACTTCTGATGTGACAGGGGGATCCCATTTTAGACTGGGGCGCCTCAAGATTTTGCATAATTTCTAAAGGGTGCCGTGATTTTAAAAAGTTGAGAAACGCTTGTCTACAATATATTATTACTTACAGTTTTAATCTGCAGCTACCAACCATGTGAAATGATATACCATAACGAAGCCATGTGATCCCCGTAGAAAGACCCTTGAGCAGTGAAAATTATAAACAAAATCTTTTCTAGTGCTTGCTCCTCGGCAGAACCATTCTGGGTGACCATAAGGGGTGAATTCTGCAAATTCCCACAAAACAAAAGGATCTTTATTGCGGGCGTGCGTCAGCGGACAATTCTATTACGGTGTAATAATTTACCAGCCCATCTTGTTAGTCACATGGATGGATGCATTTATCTCCTGGTTACGGACAATTCTGCTCCCAGACACTAATGAAAAGATGGAAGTATGGGCTGTAATGAGACTTGGATTTGCAGGTGCTGCTGCTAATTGTCACTCTTGGTTTCTTCCTGTTTAATTAATTTGACTGCGGGCACTTACAGGAGAGATAAATACGTGCAGTATTACCCAGAATTGCATCAAAGGGAACTCGGTTAGGGCACGGGTTAACTAATCTCTCTTTTTCAGACTCAGTGTTTACAAGTTAAAAACAAATTTTTTTGCTAGAAAATTACTTAGAACCCCCAAACATTACACATTTTTTTTTCTAACACCCTAGAGAATAAAATGGCGGTCATTGCAATACTTTTTGTCACACTGTATTTGCGCAGCGATCTTACAAGCGCACTTTTTTTGGAAAAAAAAACACTTGTTTGAATAAAAAAATAAGATGACAGTAAAGTTAGCCCAATTTTTTTAATATTAGAGTGGCGGTTCCCCTCAAAATCGGTCTGGTATGGATTTTGGGGTTGACCCCATGCCGTTTTTTAAAACATTTTGGCATAGGGTTCCCCTAAAATTCATACCAGACCCAAAGGGCCTGATATGGATGGAGGGGACCCCCACGCGTTTTTTTTTTTATTGCCGGTGTCCTGTCGGATTGTGTCCCCCATCACATACTGTCCGCTGTGTACTGCGCATGCACAGGACAAGCACATTCCGAAAATAGTCGAAGATGAATGGCGCCTGCGCAGTACACCCCGGACACTATATGATAGCCGGACACATTTTGACAGAACACCGGCAATGCTTTTTTTTCATTCAGCCTTAAGCAGGGAAGCCCGCTGACAGCTGATGACACATTCGTTGTTAAAGATGCCGCTGCCCATTTCCCAGCCCGCTCATTAACAACTGCCAGCTATTCACTGTGTGCTCGGTGGGGAACATTCCACCAAGCAGCATGGAAAAATCGAGCGTTTGGAGAAAACACGAATGGGTGCTGTTCGGGGCTGAACCGATGCTCGGCCTGAACAGTTCGCCCATCTCTACTTACTGTATCTATTACAATATGTTTGCATTTCATATGTAGTGCATTTTTTATAATAAAAAAAAAAATTCTAATGCAACATTAAAGCGGAGGTTCACACAAAAAAGGAACCTCCGCTTTTCGGAAACCCTCCCCCCCTTCGGGGTCACATTTGGCACCTTTCAGGGGGGAGGGGGGTGCAGATACCTGTATAATACAGGTATTTGCACTCACTTCAAGGCATAGACTACGCCTCTTCCCCCCCCCCCCCCGACCCAGCGTTTCCTGGGAAACACACAGTTCCCAGGAGATAGCGGGGACCAGTTAGGACGTGCAGCGCGACTCGTGTATGCTCAGTAGGGAACCGGGAAGTGAAGCCGCAACGCTTCACTTCCTGATTCCCTCACCGAAGATGGTGGCGGCAGCTGCTGAGAGCCGAGCGATTGATCGGCTGCCGACATCGCTGGACCCTGGGACAGGTAAGTGTCCGATTAATAAAAGTCAGCAGCTGCAGTATTTGTAGCTGCTGGCTTTTAATATATTTTTTTTTTTTTAGGTGGACCTCCTCTTTAACCTCCTGAGATCCGCGATATAGCCGAATGACGGCTACAGCGCGGATCTATATTGCCGGGACTACGTCATATGACGTAGCGCGCTCTGTGATCAGCGAGTTTGTGAGACTCGCTGGATCACAGATCCGAGTAAGGTCGATCCCGACCCCTTACCACGTGATCAGCTGTCAGCCAATGACAGCTGATCATGTGATATCAACAGAGCTGGTAATCGGCGATCACTGGCGGCAGTGAGAGGGACATTAGTCCCGATCACTGCGATGTGTCCCGGGTCCACAGTGCCCACCTGTGCCCTCTACAATTGCCGCCTACCAGTGCCCACCAGCTCCACCTGTCAGTGTCCACCAGCTCCACCTGTCAGTGCCCACAGTGCCATCTGTCAGTGCCATCTGCCAGCGTCCACAGTGCCATCTGTCAGTGCCCACAATAAGTGCCGGAACAGTGCTGCACATCAGTGTCACCTACCAGTGCCCATCAGTGCCAACTATGAGTGCCCATCAGTGCCGTCTATCAGTGCCCATCAGTGCCATCTATCAGTGCCCATCCGTGCCACCCATCAGTGCCATCTTATGTGTGCCCATCAGTACCGACTTATCTGTCCCCATCAGTGCAACCTTATCTGTGCCCATCAGGGCAGCCTATCAGTGCCCATCAGTGCAGCCTATCAGTGCCCACCAGTGCAGCCTATCAGTGCCCACCAGTGCAGCCTATCAGTGCCCACCAGTGCCGCCTCATCAGCGCATATCAATTAAGCAGAAAAATTACCTGTTTGCAAAACTTTATAACAAACTATTAAACATGATTCATTTTTTTCACAATTTTCCATCTTTTTTTGTTTATTTAGCAAAAAATAAAAACCTCAGCTGTGATTAATTACCCCCCCCCCCCAAAAGAAAGCTCTATTTGTGGGAAAAAAATGATAGAATTTTCATTTGGGTACAGTGTTGTATGACCGCGCAATTGTCATTCAAATTGCGTCAGTGCCGAAAGCTGAAAATTGGTCTGGGCAGGAGGGGGGTTTAAGTGCCCAGTAAGCAAGTGGTTAAAAATAAAATGGATACGAATCAATTTGGATCATTTGTTGTGCTGTTACGTTATTTCAGAAGCTTCAAACATTAACAAAATGTCAGAATAAAACGAATGGATACAAATGAACTTGTTGTTTTGGTATCATTTATTTTGGATTCATTAAAATTCGTTACATCCGAATGAACATTTAGTCCGAATTTTTCGATTCGTAATGAAATTAATATCACATGTCTACTCGCGACCTCCTGTCCCATGATGCCGATCAGGACAAACTGTGTCCCATGTTTGAGGCATCACAGTGGAACCCAAATGACACCCCAGTTGTGAAACGCTGACCTAGAAAACTGTGGCTGACGGTAACCTCTGTTTATGGATTTTTACATTGTATGCTTAGGTTGAATTGACTATCTTTTTGTTTTTTGACAGCATTAGAGACAATAATCATTCATTTTTGCTTTTTTAGTTCTATGATAACGCCTTTTTTAACACCATTCTATCATTGGGTCTCTTCTAGTTCCTTGGGAGTTAAAAAAAAGTAGAATTTTATTTTGAAAAGCAGTCCTTGAATATTAATGGATGATTCCTGAGATGGAGCAGGGGGCTCCTGTCCCGGAGCGTGCACAGGAAAGGTTGACATTTATGACAATGAGTTGCACGGTGGGGAGGACGGTATAGGGCGCTGTGGGTGGGAATCATGGAAGAAAGACGACACTGAGATTAGCAGGAGCTCAGGCATCCTACAATGGGCTTTATATAGGAGTGGATTCTTCCTTCTGCTGATCTTCTAATCCCTCCCAAACAACATTATCTTGACCAATTAAGTGATGTCAATGGAAATTGTGTTAGCAGGAGAATTCTTTTCTACCTTTTTTTTTTTTTTTTGCTAAAGTGGAACTAAATTGTAAGCACCAGAAACTGAAAATAATAATGATTTATAATAATTATTTTTTCTTCTAAGCAAACTCCCCTATCCATCCATGTCTCCATGCTTTATTTTGTTAAGAAATCATTTTGAAAAACACCCCCTAGCATTTCTAGCCCTGGCCATCTTGAGTAAGGGCATTCATGTAGCATTTGCTTCATGGAATCCATCTGCCCTCAGTTCAGGCATGCAGGTAGGAGGGTGTGCTTAGCTGAGAAATCCCCTCCTCCCCTCCTGAAGATTTCTGGGATGTATGACCTTAGGCCAGAAACCAGGAAGCAACTGAAGAAGTGTAAAAAATAAATAAAAAAAGGCTAGAACAAGAAAATACAATATACAGTTGTGCTCATAAGTTTACATACCCTGGCATAATTTATAAATTCTTGGCCATTTTTCTGAGCATATGAATGATAACACAAAAACTTTTCTTTCACTCATGGTTAGTGTTTTGCGGCGTACACACGGTCGGAATTTCCGATGGAAACAGTCCGATGGGAGCTTTTCATCGGATTTTCCGACCGTGTGTATGCCCAACGGTCTTTTTCTGTCGGAATTTCCGACGGACTTTGGATTGAGAACCTGTTCTCAATTTTTCCGACGGAAAACCTTTCTATCGGATTTTCTGATCGTGTGTATGCAAAATTCCGACGCATGCTCGGAAACAATTTGACGCATGCTCAGAAGCATTAAACTTCCCTTTTATAGTGCTGTCTAACGTGTTTTATGCCGCTGTGTAATTGACCGTCGGAATTTGGTGTGACCGTGTGTAGGCAACACAGCTTGAGCGGAATTCCATCGAAAAAACCGTCAGAGTTTTTTCCGACAAGAATTCCGATCGTGTGTACGCGGCATTTGGCTGAAGCCCTTTATTATCAATCAACTGTGTTTACTCTTTTGAAATCATAATGACAACAGAAACTACCCACGTCACGTGTTTATGCGCATTTCATTGCACGGAAAATGTGTGGCAAAAAGCATTACTGCTATCGCGTTTGGGGTGCCATTAAGAAACAATGGCACTGCAAGTGTGTTGCACAATTTATTGTGTTTTTTTGTTCACTTGCAGGAACATGGACAGAAAAGTTTCATAGACAGAAAAGACCCCTTTCACAATGGAGGCGTTTTTTAGACGCTTTAGCGCTAGAAATAGCCTCTGCAGAGCGCCTAAAAACCACCTCCTATTCATTCCAGTGTGTCTTTTTACACTGGGGGTGTGTGCTTGCGCAACGTTCTGAAAAGTCCTGCAAGCAGCATCTTTGGGGCGGGTTGATAGCGCTGTATTTAGCGCCCCCCAAAACGCCCTGCCTATTGGAATGAATGGGCAGCGTTTTCAAAGTGGCTTTAAAGTGTTTTGAAAGCGCTGGAAAATTTGAGTTTTTGACCCTTTTTTTGGGTTAAAGTGGTGGGACACCCTGAAAATGAAAACTTGAGAAAAAGTTAGTAACAATTTAAAAAAAAAAAAAATAATTATTTTTTTTTTTACTTACCAGAAATGGGTGTTGCTAGGCAGATCGTCCTAATCTGCCTCCTCCAGCGCCGCGGTGATCTTCTCTTCTTCCGTCTTCAGGTGAATGGGGCGCGGTGTGTTGTGGGAACTGTGTCCCACAACACACCGCGTTCCCCATTCACAAATAAGACTTGCGCATGCGCAGTAGGCCGCGCGCCCACTCGCGCATGCGCAGTAGGCCGCGCGCCCACTCGCGCATGCGCAGTAGGAAACGAGAAGCCGTTTCCCTTACTGAGGATGGCGGCGCTGGATCCGGATAGCCGAGGGACATCCCGGCCTCCACGAACGACATCGCGGGCGCCCTGGAAGGGTAAGTGTACTTTTTAAAAGTCAGCAGCCAATTTTTTTTTTTTAGCTGCTGACTTTTAAAAAATGTTTTTTTAAGGTGAAACCCCACTTTAAGAGCTCCCCGCTAGCGACCGATAAGCGACGCAAAAGCGCTAAAACAAGCGGCGCTTTCGCGCCAACGGCCAGCGCTTTCAGTTTGAATGGAGCCTAAAATGAATTACAAAATGAAATGCTGTCCTGTCAGTGGCCTCCCACTGGGAAAGTTCACACAATGATGCACTTGGATTTGCTAATTTATTTGCTTAGCTGAGATCTTTCAGGCTCTGCATGACAGCCAGAGGGCCACACCCACCCTACTGCGTCAGGCGTCTCTGTTTGTGTAACTTGGGACTAACTGTATTTGCCCGTTGTCTCTGACTTCATATATACACATATCGTATGTATCCAAATACTGTACACGGATAACAATATCATTTTATCTTAAATCCCAGTTACAGTCTCACGCCTTTTTTTCTTTTTATAGTCCTGTACTGCTGTATATCATGATTTTAGCACTTGGAAATTACTTTAACCGCTTCACCCCCGGAAGATTTTACCCCCTTCCTGACCAGAGCACTCTTTTTTTGCGATTCGGCACTGCGTCGGTTTAACTGACAATTGCGCTGTCGTGCGACGTTGTGCCCAAACAAAATTGGCGTCCTTTTTTCCCCACAAATAGAGCTTATTTTTGGTGGTATTTGATCACCGCTGCGGTTTTTTTTTTTTTTTTGCGCTATAAACAAAAAAAAAAAAATCGAAAATTTTGAAAAAAATATATATATATTTTTTACTTTTTTCTATAATAAATATCCCTCGAAAATATATATAAAAAATTTTTTTTTTCCTCAGTTTAGACCGATATGTATTCTTCTACATATTTTTGGTAAAGAAAAAATCGCAATAAGCGTATATTGATTGGTTTGCGCAAAAGTTATAGCGTCTACATAATAGGGAATAGTTTTAGGGCATTTTTATTATTAATTTTTTTTATTAATAATGGCGGCGATCTGTGTTTATTTTTTATTTTTTTTGTTTTTTTTTACCATAAAGATTTTATTAGAATTTTCAAACAGGTAATACAAAAGGCATCTGAAAAGAGATATCTTCATAGTAAAACAGGGTTTAAATAACATTGCAATACACATCTGCATATTACTAACATTACCCTTAATCATTCTAAGTGCCTGACATCTACAGTTGCTGGTCTTAGTATCTAGACATGTGCACAACAGAAAAATGTGTTTATTTTGTTTAGTTTCTTTCGTTTCCGTTGATTCGTAACGATTCGTACATTCGTAAGTTGTCGGTGTTCGTATTCGCAACGATTCGTATTTTCGTAAGAGTTATTTTTTCGTTGATTTGTTTTTCCGTTAGTTTAATTTTCGTTTATTTGTTTATTCGAAATTCGGACGCATTCGTATTTATTCGTACTTTCGTAACATTCGTAACATTCGTAGATTCGTAATCGGAGCATAATTCATAATTTTATGTAATGTGTATGCTATTATTACATTTTAAGAGACACGGAAAATTACGAATCGAAAAAGAAAGTTACGAATGTACGAATTTTTTCGTTCAATCCATTCGAAGCACGTTAAGCAGCGCCATTGTAAGAGACACGGAAAAAATTACGAATCAAAAAAAAAAAAAAAAGTTACGAATGTACAAATTTTTGCGTTCAATCCATTCCAGGCACATGAGCAACGCCATTGTAAGGGACACGGAAAGTTACCAATTCAACAAAAAAAAAAAGTTACGAATGTACGAATTTTTTCGTTCATTTTGATTTTCGTTGTTCCAGTTTTCGTTTTTCGGATTTTCTTCTTTCGTAGATTTGTTGTTTCTAATTCATTTTTTTCGGATTTTCATTGTGTTCGGATTCGTTCGATTCGAACGATTCGTTATTCGTTAAAATTTTTAGCGAATCGCTCGTTCATTCATACGATAACGAATGAGCGAATATAACGAAAAAAAAAGAAAAACGAAAAAAAACGAAACGAATTGCACATGTCTATTAGTATCTCTCTTATCTATAACCACTTCAGAGCAACCAAGGGGACTGGGTCGATCTGTGGTTTTTGGGGAGGACACATCGGACACTTTTGACACTATTTTGGGACCATTGTCATTCATACAGTGATCAGTGCTATAAAAATGCACTGATTACTGTGTAAATGATGCTGGCAGGGAAGGGGTTAAACACTAGGGGGAGATCAAGGGGTTAAGTGTGTCCTAGGGAGGTGTTCTAACTGTGGGGGGGAGGGGCTTCCACTGACATGACAGCGATCACTGCTCCCGATGACAGGGAGTAGTAGATCCCTGTCATGTCACTAGCCAGAACGGGGAAATGCCTTGTTTACATCTCCCTGTTCTACCTCTCCACACCGCAATCGCGGGCTGCCGGTGAACATCGAGTTCCCGGGACCCGCGGGCATGCTCCCGCGGCATGCGGCGGGCATGCGCGGCCCATAGGTGGCAAATTTAAAGGGACTTACAGGTACGCCCATTTGCCTGCCTGTGCCATTCTGCCGACGTACATTTGCGTGCGGCGGTCGGCAAGCGGTTAAATAATGAGGTTAATGATGGGCCATTTATAATAAGGCTGGGACTAATGAGAGTTAATAACCCTAATGAGGGACCATTTAAATGAGGCTAATGAGTGGCCATGTATAATAAGGCTAAGGAAGGACCACTTTATTAGCCTTCATAATAGTTGCAAAGAGCTTTTATAATCCTCAGAAGTACTTTAGGCTCCATTCACACTTGTGTGACTTGTCATGCAACTTTGGACAACAAAATTGCATGACAAGCTGTTCCCCATGTTTTCCAATGATAACCATTCATACATGTGTGATTTAAAGTTGCAGCAACTTCAAAGTAGCACTACTTTGGTCTGACTTTCATGCAACTTTGAGGACCATAGACTTCAATGTTAGCCCTCAAAAGTTGCATGAAAGTCGTACCTGAATGTTATACAACGCAACAGTTGTCCATTATCCCTGGTCAAAGCCAAAGTTGCATCCAAGTTGCACCCACCCAAAGTTGCATTAAAGTTGCACTCCAAAGTCGGTGCAACTTTGTAGTAGTACAAGTGTAAATGGAGCCTAAGGCCCCTTTCACACTTGTGCGACTTCAAAGCCATGCGATTTTACAGCGCTTTTGCAGCGATTTTGCCGCAATTTCAAGGAATGCCTGTGTAAAGCCTCATACACACGATAGGACTTTGTACAAACTTTCCTGTGGATTTTTGTACAAAGGGCGTCGGCCCTGAACTTGTATTGCATACACACAGCAGGGCTTTTTCAGCCAACTTTCACCAAATCACATGGTTTTTCTGCTCTTTACCGCCACCTTTGGTCAACTTCTGTATTGTTGTCTGATCTTTTGCATTGGTTCTGAGCATGCGTGTTTGTACTTTGTACAAAAGTCCGATGGTTTTGTGTACACACGGTCGGACTTTGCTCCATCGGACTTTTGTTGGCAGAAAGTTGGTCCTTTCGCACAACCAACAAAAGTCTGATGAAAACTGAAAAAGTTGGTCTGATGGAGCGTACACACGGTCGGATGTTGGTCCAAAACAGCTAATTTGCATGTTGGTTGTCAAAAAGTCCGATGGTGTGTACGGGCCTTAAGTGGCATCAAAGTCGGACCAAAGTAGTGCAGGGACTACTTTGAAGTCGGAACGACTTGAAGTCGTACTAATATGAATGGCTGTCATTGGAAATCATGGGGAACGACTTGTCATGCTACTTTGCAGTCCCAAATCGTGGGACAAGTCGTATAAGTGTGAAAGGGGCCTAAAAGCATATTTCCACTTTTGCAGTCAAATTTGAGAAAGCTCCACTATATTTTTATTATGTGTTCCCATTCACACAGTATGCCTAAAAATGTTTTTTTTTTTAAATATTTCTTACCTTTTAGATGCTTCTCAGGAGGAGGCGTCATGGCTGACTGCAAGGGGTTTTTGAGTGAGTCTGTCCCAAGTCTGTCCTCATTTTTTTTTTTTTCTAAAGTGTTTATTTCAAGCTTTCAAAGCATACAATGAAGAGGAAAGCCTCATACACACGATTGGTTTTGTACAAACTTTCCCGTGGATTTTTGTACAAAGGGCGTTGGCCACAAGTTTGTATTGCATACACATGATCAGACTTTTTAGGCAACAAACAGGAACGTAGTGACGTGTCAACGTACTGACGACACTTCAAAAGAGGACGTTCAAATACTCCAGCGCCACCTTTGGTCAACTTCTGTATTGTTGTCTGATCTTTTGCATTGGTTCTGAGCATGCGTGTTTGTACTTTGTACAAAAGTCCGATGGTTTTGTGTACACACAGTCGGACTTTGCTCCATCGGACTTTAGGCCCGTACACACGATCGGACTTTTTGACAACCAACATGCAAATTAGCTATTTTGGACCAACATCCGACCGTGTGTACGCTCCATCGGACCAACTTTTTCCAGGTTTCATCGGACTTTTGTTGGCTGTGCGAACGGACCAACTTTCTGCCAACAAAAGTCCGATGGACCAAAGTCTGACCGTGTGTACACAAAACCAACGGACTTTTGTACAAACCAATGCAAAAGATCAGACAACAATACAGAAGTTGACCAAAGGTGGCGGTAAAGAGCAGAAAAACCAAGTGATTTGGTGAAAGTTGGCTGAAAAAAGTCCTGCCGTGTGTATGCAATACCAACTTGGGGCCAACGCCCTTTGGACAAAAACCCACAGGAAAGTTGGTCCACGGTCCGATCGTGTGTATGAGGCTTAAAGGTAATTTACTATATTTTCAAAAACTGTACTCAAGCATGTGGCTTAACGGACACATTACTGAAGTTTGAAGTTATAACTTCCAACCAGTAATTTCACAGTATATAGATAAATAATAAATTATGTTATACATATAGCATAATAATATTGATTAAAAAAGTACTTTTTCAGCAGCAGCAGATATACAGTGGGATAGCTGTGGAAGAGCTCAGGGGGGATCCAGAGATAATTAAATACCACCGAAAGAAAGCTCTATTTGTGTGAAGAAAAGAATAAATATGTGGTTTGGGTACAGTGTTGCCCGACCGCGCAATTGTCATTCAAA
Organism: Lithobates sylvaticus; assembly: GCA_028564925.1. Classification (NCBI taxonomy): domain Eukaryota; kingdom Metazoa; phylum Chordata; class Amphibia; order Anura; family Ranidae; genus Lithobates; species Lithobates sylvaticus. The sequence continues at coordinate 223,010,032 of CM053033.1, forward strand.
GTGTGACAGCGCTGAAAGTTGAAAATTGGCCTGGGCAGGAAGGGGGTAAAAGTGCCCAGCAAGCAAGTGGTTAAAGCTGGATTCCAGGAATTCAGCCACTTTGTAAAAAATGAAGGCACTCTATGAGTTAAGTCCAAGGAGCTTCTAGACATCTAGGCTTATATCTATAATTGACATTTGACAGGTTTTTTTCCTCTGCCAAGAGGCACTCTGAGATCTGAAAGGAGAGAAACACATAGAGCAGCTATGCCCAACCTCTCCCCTCCGCTGCCCATTCACTGAAGCCTTTGTATTTTTGCGAATGTGTTCACATAATACCAAGGCTTATGTGAAGGAGCAGTAGGAGGGGAGGGGCATATCAGCTGCAGCGACTCTCCTATTCAGGATACATAGCTCAGAAGGATCAGCATTGGGATCCTAGAACTAAAGTGATAGCTGTCTTCTAGGAGTACTATAAAGCTCTCAGATATACCGTATTTATCGGCGTATAACACGCACATTCATTTTAAGAGGGAGGTTTCAGGAAACATTTTTTATTTTAAATAAGGAACTTTGATGGGGTCAGTGCCCATCTGCAGCCTCACCATTGCAATCAATGCAGCCTGATCAGTGCCCATCTGCAGCCTCACAAGTGGCATCAATGCAGCCTCATCAGTCCACATCAATGCAGCCTCACAAGTGCCATCAATGCAGCAGCCTCACTATTGCCATCAATGCAGCAGCCTCACCATTGCCATCAATGCAGCAGCCTCAACATTGCCCAATGCAGCCTCACCATTTCCTTCAATGCAGCAGCCTCACCATCGCCATCAATGCAGCAGCCTCACCATCGCCATCAATGCAGCAGCCTCACCATCGCCATCAATGCTTCAGCCTCACCATCGCCATCAATGCAGCAGCCTCATCATTGACTTTAATGCAGCAGCCTCACCATTGCCTCAATGCAGCAGCCTCATCATTGACATCAATGCAGCAGCCTCAACATTGCCATCAATGCAGCAGCCTCACCATTTCCTTCAATGCAACAGCCTCCCCATTGCTATCAGTGCAGCAGCCTCACCATTGCCATCAATGCAGCAGCCTCACCATTGCCATCAATGCAGCAGCCTCACCATTGCCTTCAATGCAGCAGCCTCATCATCGCCATCAATGCAGCAGCCTCAACATTGCCATCAGTGCAGCCTAGAGGGGACAGGGAGAGGGCGGGACAGGCGCCAACAGATTGCATACACTGAGAATCTCCTATGATAGACAGAACAGTGGTCCAATGCCGGTCCAGGAGACGGGACCTCCTATTACAGAGGCCATCAAGTAAACAGGAGATTCTCACTGTGTGTAATCTGATGGCGCTCGTCCCGCCCCCTCCCTGTCCCCTCCGAGGCAGCTAAAATTCAAGTATTATATTATTATTATACACGATTTATATAGAGCCAACAGTTTGCGCAGCGCTTTACAATGTATAGGGGGGACAACACAATTACAGTACAGTTCAATACAAAAGGTACAGGAGGGCCCGGCTCGTAGAGCTTACATTCTAAAGGGAGGGGGGGTGGTGGTACAAAAGGTAATAGATGCAGGGAATGATTTGATGGGGGTGGCTCGGGAACAGTTGTTGTTAGGTGTTTGTGGGATAGGCTTCCCTAAATAAATGAGTTTTCAGGGATCTCCTAAAGGTGGGCAGGGTAGGGGCTGATCGGACATACTGGGGCAGGGAGTGCCAGAGGATGGGAGAGGCTCTGGAGAAGTCCTGACGGCGAGCATGGGATGAGGTAACAAGGGAGCTAGAGAGCAGGAGGTCCTGGGAGGAGCGGAGGGGACGATTTGGGCGATATCTGCAGATGAGGTTGGTGATGTAGATGGGGGCGATGTTGTGGATGGCTTTGTATGTTATGGTTAGCATTTTGAATTTTACACGATGGGGTAGGGGAATTATTGGAAGTATTGGGGTATAACAAGCACACGCTATTTGCGCCCGATTTTCAGGGTGAAAAAGTGAGTGTTATGCGCCAATAAATAACAGTAAATAATAGAGCTAAGCCCAGGAGGTGTCATGCTCCTCACTGGACTTAACTCATAATGTGCCTTCATTCATTACAAAGGAGCTGAATTAATGGAATTCAGCATTAAAGCGGAGTGCCCACAAAAAAAAAAAAAATTAAAAGTCAGCAGCTACAAATACTGCAGCTGCTGACTTTTAATAATCGGACACTTACCTGTCCCGGGGTCCAGCGATGCGGAGGAACGAGACCCCCCCCCCCTCGTTCCCCGCTCCGCTCGCGGCGCCGGCATCCTTAATGTGGGAACCCGGCTGTGGCTTCGCTGCGCATGCGCGAGCGGCGCCGAGCGCCGTGATTCGACGCTCGCTCATCTGGGACACATGACAGGTCCCAGATGACTGTGCGGCGCCGAGGGGAAGTGACGTTTAGCCCGGGCAATGAAGGTGGCAGACTACGAGGGACCCCCTAGCAACAGGCATTTAGAGGTGAGTAAAAAAAATTTTTTTTTTTTAATTATTTTTTCTTCTATTTTTTTTATGATTTTTAAGCCACATTTTTTTTTTTTGGTGGCAACACCACTTTAAGCCCAATTGCACCCTTAACCGCTTCCCGACCGGCTCATGTACATATACGTGAGCAGAATGGCACGGGCAGGCAAAATCCCGTACCTGTACGGGATTTTTTAAATGCCTGCCCGTGGGTCGCGTGCGCGCCGCCAGCGGCGCGCTCTCGACCCGGTCGGGAGCTCCGTGACCCCGGCCGCGGGACCAGCGGACCCGATCGCCGCTGGTGTCCCGCGATCGGGTCACGGAGCTGAAGAACGGGGAGAGGTCTGTGTAAACAAACCTCTCCCCGCGCTTCCTACTCTGCCTGTCACTGATCGGCTGTTCCCTGTCATCGGGAAAGCCGATCAATGATGTCAGACGTCAGCCCCGCCCCCTAATGTAAAAAAAACAACACACGTCACAGCCCATAACCCCTCCCCTACCCCTAGTGGTTAACCCCTTCACTACAACTGTCATTTATACAGGAATCAATGCATTTAAATAGCATTGATTGCTGTATAAATGACAATGGTCCCAAAAAGGTGTCAAAAATGTCTGATGTGTCCGCCATAATGTCGCAGTCACAATAAAAATCGCTGATCGCCGCCATTACTAGTAAAAAAAAAATATTAATAAAAATGCTATAAAACTATCCCCTATTTTGTAAACGCTATAACTTTTGCGCAAACCAATCAATAATCAATAATCGCTAATTGCGATTTTTTTTTACCAAAAATATGTAGAAGAATACGTATCGGCCGAAACTGAGGAAAAAAAATGTTTTTTTATATATTTTTTTGGGGATATTTATTATAGCAAAAAGCAAAAAATATTGAATTTTTTTCAAAATTGTCGCTCTATTTTTGTTTATAGCGCAAAAAATAAAAACCGCAGGGGCGATCAAATACCACCAAAAGAAAGCTCTATTTTTGGGAAAAAAAGGACGCCAATTTTGTTTTGGAGCCACGTTGCACGACCCGCGCAATTGTCAGTTAAAGCAACGCAGTGCTGAATCGCAAAAAGGGGCCTGGTCCTTTGGCTGCCAATTGGTCCGGGGCTGAAGTGGTTAAAAAACGAAAATTCACCTTTTCTGCTTACCTTTATTGGCAACATTTTGCAGAATTCCCTAGATTTTCAAAAATTTTTAAAAATTACAACTTTCAGTTTTGCCTATCCCTAAGCATAAAATGTGGTAGTCTCAATGACACATTCGGTATAAATCCACTATTCTGCTTACCAGTATAACTATTCGTTCGCTATGTACTGTCTGTACCTCAGCCTTGGATCATTCCTTCAAATGTCTTCTTTGATTGTAGATACGACCCGCCGGTACCCACTGAGAGGGTCTAGAAATCCAGAGATTGGTATAAAGCAGTGTAAACCACACAGCTGCTGTTGCTGCCGAGTCAGTGAATGGAAAAACAAACAGAATGGTGAACAAGCACAGGATATAAAGTGTGTTACTAGTTTATCTGAAAGTGCTAAAAACAGACCAAGAGATTATCTCTTCTCCTTGAGTGTGTACAACAGTTACTGTACCTGGGAGCAGATGTATACGGCGTTTTGAGTTCAGATGGAAATCCTTTATCTGGTTGGGTAACATTGGGGGCTTCCCACCTCCAATCACTGTCACCTTGAATTAATAGTGACCCTGTACTTAACAGTGCTTTTGGTTCCGATCACACACATGCGACTTGTCATGCGACTTTAGACACATAAAGCTGCATGACAGGTCGCAGCCCATTGATTTCAATAGAACCCGTTCAAATTTATGTGACTTAAAGTAACGAAAATTAAACTAACGGAAAAACGAATCAACGAAAAAATAACTCTTACGAAAATACGAATCGTTACGAATACGAACACCGACGACTTACGAATTTACGAATCGTTACGAATCAACGGAAACGAAAGAAACGAAACGAAAACAAACACATTTTTCTATTGTGCACATGTCTACTATTAACTAATTAGGTGACTTCTGAAGGCAATTGGTTTTAACTAGATTTTAATTAGGGGTATCAGAGTAAAGGGGGCTGAATACATGAATACAAATGTACCCCCCACACTTTTCACATATTTATTTGTAAAAAAAAAAAAAAATTGATAACCATTTATCATTTTTCTTCCACTTCACAATTATGTGCCACTTTGTGTTGGTCTATCACATAAAATCCCAATAAAATACATTTAAGTTTTTAGTTGTAAAATTTCAAGGGGTATGAATACTTTTTCAAGGTACTGTATATGCCCGGGGGGGGGGGGGGGGGGGGGGGGTTCAAGTCATTTAGGACCCTGGAAACACCTCTGTCCTGTACGCCCAACTATTAGCTTTCAGTTGGATGGTTCCTGCTTTGTGCGAAAACCCCTCACTGATGGGGGATGGGCTGAACTACTTTATAACCACAAAGTATATATTTTTTTCTTTGCTTAAATTCCAAAAGTATAAATATATACATTGCTACATGTGGTATAAAACACCAAATCATCTGGAGTTCAATAAAATGTAATCATCATTTAATTCAGTTATTTATTAAAAACATTTGTTATTTTAACAAGATCTGTTTTTTAAAGTGTGTTTTTGAATAGTACATTTTCAATTGATTGCTATAATTATGAAATCTATTTTATTATTTAACAAAAAAAAAATGGACCTCAAAAGAAAAACTCGAGCCAGGTAGGAGTCGAACCTACAATCTTCTGATCCGTAGTCAGACGCGTTATCCATTGCGCCACTGGCCCTTTAAAATTTAGCCCCCCAAAAGTATTTTGTAGAGAAGTCTTTAGAACTTTTTTGCTCATGCTATTTCCCTATATGTAAAGTTGTATCATGAGCAGTGTTGCCAACCACCAGTATTTTTACTGACAGCCAGTAAAAAAACGGGCACTTTTCTCATGTCAGTACATGCCAGTAAGTGGAAAAGGTTGCCAGTAGACATTCGTTTCGTTTTTTTTTTTTTCGTTTTTTTCGTTTTTTTTTTTCGTTATTTTCGTTCGTTTTCGTACAAATGAACGAATCGTTCGAATCGTACGAAATCCGATTAACGAATCATTCGAATCGAACGAATCCGAAAAACAACGAAAATCCAAAAAAAAACAAATTAGAAACAACGAATGTACGAATGATGAAAATCCGAAAAACGAAAACAGGAACAAAGAAAATGAACGAAAAAATTCGTACATTCGTAACTTTTTTTTTTTTTGTTGAATTGGTAATTTTCCGTGTCCCTTACAATGGCGCTGCTTAACGTGCATCGAATAGATTGAACGAAAAAATTCGTACATTGGCAAATTTTTTTTTTTTTTTTCGATTCGTAATTTTCCGTGTCTCTTACAATGGCGCTGCCTAACGTGCTTCGAATGGATTGAACGAAAAAATTCGTACATTCGTAACTTTTTTTTTTTTTTTTTCGAATGGTAATTTTCCGTGTCTCTTACAATGGCGCTGCTTAACGTGCTTCGAATGGATTGAACGAAAAAATTCGTACATTCGTAACTTTTTTTTTCGATTTGTAACTTTTTTTTTTTATGTAATAATAGCATACACATTACATAAAATTATGAATTATGCTCCGATTACGAATCTACGAATGTTACAAATGTTACGAATGTACGAATAAATACGAATGCGTCCGAGAATTAAACTAACGAAAAAACGAATCAACGAAAAAATAACTCTTACGAAAATACGAATCGTTACGAATACGAACACCGATGACTTACGAATTTACGAATCGTTACGAAACAACGGAAACGAAAAAAAACAAAACGAAAATAAACGATTTTTTTTCGGAGACGAAAAAAACTAAATGAAAATAAACAATTTTTTTTGTTGTGCACATGTCTAGTTGGCAGTAAAAAAAAAAAATGGCTGTGGCGCTTGGCTCCGAACTGCGCATGCGCAGCTTGGGTCTGGAGCCGGTGTCCTGTCAGATTCTGTCCCCCATCACATATTGTCCGCTGTGTACTGCGCATGCGCCGTGAGCATGCGCAGTACACAGGACAAGCACATTCCGAAAATAGCCAAAGATGAACGGCGCCTGCGCCGTGAGTCCAGGTTCGAGCCCCACTATCCAAGTGGATATAGAGTTAGAATAAAAAAGAGCCGAGCGCAGCGAGGCTATGCCCGAAGCGTTGCGAGCGAAGCTAGCCCGCGAGGGGCCCTCTAAGTTTGTGTAGCCCTATGTCCACTTGGATGGTGGGGCTTGCACCTCGACTCACGGCGCAGGCGCCGTTCATCTTCGGATATTTTCCGAATGGCTTTGTCCTCCCTACTGCACAAGCTCTGCGCCTGCGCAGTACGGGGCGGACACTATATGATAGCCGGACACATTTGGACAGAACACCGGCCGAGAGCACCCGAGTTCCTGCTACAGTGTTGGTACCTGCGGGGGGAGCGCAAAAGTTTGTTAAGAGGAAGCAAGCAGCATCGGAGCTGAGCCGCATAAGCCAATGCTTACTGTATATCAGCAGTTCCTGTCATAGGTGGAGTGATACCAAATGCACTCTGCCTGGGACAGCACGTTTATTACTAAAATCACAGTATATATATATATATATATATGGAGATATCTGTTCTGCAGTGGTTACTGAGTTGCTTTTAACCACATGCCGACCGGGCCATAGTCGAAAGACGTCTACAGCACGGTCGGCTTATCCTGAGTGGACATCCTCCCAGAAACTTGCACTCGGGAACATCCGTGACCGCCGGGTCCCGAGGACCCGGCGCATCACGGATCACGGTAAACGGCCGCTGATAGCGGCCGTTTACCACGTGATCGCCCCGTCAAATGACGGAGCGATCACATGTACACAAACCGGCGTCACGTCATGACGCCGGTTCCGCCCTCCCCTCTCTGTACCGATCGGTACAGTGAGAGGGGAGAAGCGGAAAGGGATGAGATGGGACCAGCGCTGTGGGCTGGATGTGTAGTGCCCACAGCGCTGGTCAGTGACAGCAATACACTGCCACCACTGTGCAATACACTGCCTACTCTGCCACCCCTGTGCAATGCTCTGCCACCACTGTGCAATACTCTGCCACCACTGTTCAATACTCTGCCACCACTGTGCAATACACTGCCTACTCTGCCACCCCTGTGCAATGCTCTGCCACCACTGTGCAATGCTCTGCCACCACTGTGCAATACTCTATAAATACTGTGCAATACTGTGCAACACTGCAACACTGCAATACTCTGCCAATACTCTGCCAATACTCGCCAATACTAGCCAATACTCGCCAATACTAGCCAATACTCTGCCAATACTCGCCAATACTCGCCATTACTCTGCCAATACTCGCCAATACTCTGCCAATACTCGCCAATACTCGCCAATACTCTGCCAATACTCGCCAATACTCGCCAATACTCTGCCAATACTCGCCAATACTCTGCAATAAATTTTAATAGAAACAAAGAATTTATTTATTTATTTTTACCGAATTTTCTGTATTTTTTGATTTATAGCGCAAAAATGAAAAAACCCAGCAGTGATTAAATACCACCAAAAGAAAGCTGTATTTGTGTGAAAAAAGGACCCAAAATTAATTTGGGTACAGTGTTGCATGACTGAGTAATTGTCATTCAAAGTGTGAGAGCACCGAATGCTGAAAATTGGTCTGGTTAGGAAGGGGGTTTAAGTGCCCAGTGGGTAAGTGGTTAAATTGATCCACAGGTGTAGCGCAGTGTACCTGCGGGTTACCTGCACTGAGCCGTAGACTTCTGGTTTTACCTGCAGGTTTGGTGCACTTTCAGAAAGTGCGCCACACCAGCAGGATATGATAGAATTCTATGGCAAAGTACAGCTAATCTGCAGGAAAGCCACAGGTGCGGGTAGACTGCAGACCATCAGTGTAAAAGAAGCCTTAGGCCCCTTTAACATGATCTGTCTGACCCAATCGGACCCTCCATTCACCTCTATGGAGCGGCAGATGTAAACAGACTTGTGTCCGTTTACACCTGCCTCCTTCCAATCCGATCTGCTAAAAAAACGGAAAGTGGATCCGTCCCCTTCTATTTGATAAGATGAGAGGGCCCATAGAGTAGAGTGGGCTGTGTCTGTGTCCGCTTTGCATACGCAGAGTGGACGCAGAACTGTCATCTGCTCATTGTGGCCCGCGACTGCTTACTAAGCCGCTTAAGTGGCCCTTGCTCTTCAAAAGGTTGAGCACCCCTGGGCTAGTGGAAATATATATAGTCATAACTCACTGTAGCATCTCATACTATTGCCAGAGGTACCAGTGACACCTACTGGCAGCAGAGAGAAACCACAGCTCTACTGAGTTTTAGGGGAAACCCATGTGAACAACTGAACTATAAATTCAGCTTGCTTACTACCACCCAGCAAGGCTACATTTAAAGCTTTGAATGGCAGTACAGGACCATAACACATGTAGGAAGAGCCCTCCTCCCTCCCACATCTCCAACAAAGAGGGGAACTGTGCGGGCAATGTTTGTGAAGCCCAATTCTACCATTTCTTACATACATGTTAAAATCTGCATTTTTTTACTAGAAAATTTATTTCGAGCCTCCAAACCAGTGCCGGCTGGTGCTCAAATTTTTTTTGGGGGGGCGCAAATAAACTGAAAAATTCTGAAAAAAAGCCCCATCAATTGCAGCCTCACTGTGCCCATCAAACGCAGCCACTGTACCAAACGCCGCCACTGTGCCCATTAAAACGCCGCCACTGTGCCCATTAAAACGCAGCCACTGTGCCCATTAAAACGCAGCCACTGTGCCCATCAAACGCAGCCACTGTGCCCATCAAACGCAGCCACTGTGCCCATCAAACGCAGCCACTGTGCCCATCAAACGCAGCCACTGTACCAAACGCCGCCACTGTGCCCATTAAAACGCCGCCACTGTGCCCATTAAAACGCAGCCACTGTGCCCATTAAAACGCAGCCACTGTGCCCATCAAACGCAGCCACTGTGCCCATCAAACGCAGCCACTGTGCCCATCAAATGCAGCCATTGTGCCCATCAAACGCAGCCACTGTGCCCATCAAACGCAGCCACTGTGCCCATCAAATGCAGCCATTGTGCCCATCAAACGCAGCCACTGTACCATCAAACGCAGCCACTTTTCCACTGTGCCCATCAAACGCAGCCACTGTGCCCATCAAACGCAGCCACTGTGCCCATCAAATGCAGCCATTGTGCCCATCAAACGCAGCCACTGTACCATCAAACGTAGCCACTTTGCCACTGTGACATCAAACGCAGCCACTGTACCATCAAACACAGCCACGTGTGTATTTCTTACTTGAGTATCAGTGTACTTTGTATATTTCTTTTGGAGCTTTACAGGAATCCAGCATGAAACTTTTTTTGCAGGAGCTTCATGTAAAAAAGACCAGTCACTGCAGGAAGCCTGTAGTGGATGGCTCTGCCAAGTTCCACCCACAGCTCTGCCCTCCATACATGCTATGTGCAGCATAGTGATGATGTCACTGTTGTTTTTACAAGTTAATCTCTGTGCCCCAAGTGCTGCCACTGTGCCCCCCCCCCCCCCCGCCCGGCACTTACCTTGTCTTGGGTGACAGCGGCAGCGGTGTGTCCTCCATTTCTTCTCCTGCCCGCTCCTCCTCTCATCTTCTGCTATGATTGGACGCCTGATAGGCGCCCAATCACAGCTCCTGTCGTTTCAGCCAATCAGGGCACAGGTAACACAGACCTGTGCTCCTGATTGGCTAAGGGGCTGTACAATATTAGCATAGAATATTAGCATAGAATTCCTTCGGTTTGCTAACATACTGCTGAGTGACAAGGAACGCACAGCGTTGCGCCCGCTTCCCGCTTTTTTGGACGCCTATTAGCGCCTACCGCGCTAATCAGGTGCTTCCAAAAAACACCCCCCACCGCTGTAATTCAGGTGCCCGGTGACCGAAAAGGGACCGGACACCTGAACAGGGGGCGTCAGCAGCGACCATAGATAGATTCATGCAATGGGGATTAGAGAGTGACAGGAGAGGGGGGGGGGCGGCGCTCCTGCGCCCTTTGTGGACGCACCGCCGCTGCTCCAAACATATATTTTCTGAAAGCAAAGACCTTGGAGAATAAAATGGTGCCTGTTACATTTTTTTTTTATGTTACACGATATTTGCACAGCAGTTTATCAAACACAAATTTCAGGACAAAATGCACTTTAGTTAAATTTAGTGCACAAAAACACAATATAATACCCATTTTTTTGGTAACACATAAAAAATGATGTTAGGCCAAGTAAATAGATACCTTACATTTCACATTTTATAATTTCATAGAATGGTGATAGACTACGGTGCGTTAAATTATCCATAGGTGACGCTTTAAATGCCTTTGCAGGTTACCAGTTTAAAGTTAAACAGGAGGTCTGGTGCTAGGACTACTACTCTCACTCCGACGTATGCAATACCTCACATGTGTGTTGTGATCAATGTGTACTGCTGTACATATGCGCTTAGGACCTACATGCGCGTTCGCATTTATGAAGTGTGAACTTAAATTTTTCTGGATTCCGCTAACCTTTTAGGTCGTATAGCACATTATTATTTTTGCACACTGCAAAATGTTAAAATAGAGCTTCTTGTTCATTCAAACAAAAAATTGGAGAATGCGGGCATCGATCCCGCTACCTCTCACATGCTAAGCGAGCGCTCTACCATTTGAGCTAATCCCCCTCCATTGAAACTTCTTAAACTACTACAAACTACTGACCCCTGAACTCTGCATCTCCTACTATTGACCCCTGAACTCTGCATCTCCTACTACTGACCCCTGAACTCTGCATCTCCTACTACTGACCCCTGAACTCTGCATCTCCTACTACTGACCCCTGAACTCTACATCTCCTACTACTGACCCCTGAACTCTACATCTCCTACTACTGACCCCTGAACTCTGCATCTCCTACTACTGACCCCTGAACTCTGCATCTCCTACTACTGACCCCTGAACTCTACATCTCCTACTACTGACCCCTGAACTCTGCATCTTCTACTACTGACCCCTGAACTCTACATCTCCTACTACTGACCCCTGAACTCTGCATCTCCTACAACTGACCCCTGAACTCTACATCTCCTACTACTGACCCCTGAACTCTACATCTCCTACTACTGACCCCTGAACTCTGCATCTTCTACTACTGACCCCTGAACTCTGCATCTCCTACTACTGACCCCTGAACTCTGCATCTTCTACTACTGACCCCTGAACTCTGCATCTTCTACTACTGACCCCTGAACTCTACATCTCCTACTACTGACCCCTGAACTCTGCATCTCCTACTACTGACCCCTGAACTCTGCATCTCCTACTACTGACCCCTGAACTCTGCATCTTCTACTACTGACCCCTGAACTCTACATCTCCTACTACTGACCCCTGAACTCTACATCTCCTACTACTGACCCCTGAACTCTGCATCTTCTACTACTGACCCCTGAACTCTACATCTCCTACTACTGACCCCTGAACTCTGCATCTTCTACTACTGACCCCTGAACTCTGCATCTTCTACTACTGACCCCTGAACTCTACATCTCCTACTACTGACCCCTGAACTCTGCATCTTCTACTACTGACCCCTAAACTCTGCATCTTCTACTACTGACCCCTGAACTCTGCATCTCCTACTACTGACCCCTGAACTCTGCATCTCCTACTACTGACCCCTGAACTCTGCATCTTCTACTACTGACCCCTGAACTCTGCATCTTCTACTACTGACCCCTGAACTCTACATCTCCTACTACTGACCCCTGAACTCTGCATCTTCTACTACTGACCCCTGAACTCTGCATCTTCTACTACTGACCCCTGAACTCTGCATCTTCTACTACTGACCCCTAAACTCTGCATCTTCTATTACTGACCCCTGAACTCTGCATCTCCTACTACTGACCCCTGAACTCTACATCTCCTACTACTGACCCCTGAACTCTGCATCTTCTACTACTGACCCCTGAACTCTGCATCTTCTACTACTGACCCCTGAACTCTACATCTCCTACTACTGACCCCTGAACTCTACATCTCCTACTACTGACCCCTGAACTCTGCATCTTCTACTACTGACCCCTAAACTCTGCATCTTCTATTACTGACCCCTGAACTCTGCATCTCCTACTACTGACCCCTGAACTCTGCTTCAATTAAATGCCGACCCTCTCTGTTGCATATACTGACTTTTCCTTCTCTCTCCACCCTATTTGCTTTTTTCATTACTATATTTTTCAATGTAACAAACAAGCATGGATTGATTTTCACATAAAGTTTAGTTATACACTTAGGGGTCTATTTATACAAAACTTGCCTATTTGTCCATCAAAACTGCATGTAAATATTCTCTGTTCGAATGGGGCACAATCGATTGTTCTCTGGTATATTTTCAGCAATACTAATGTTTGAATGCAGATTATGGCCCACTAGATGGAGTTGAGGAGCTTAATTATTTCCTGTGATTAGCAGTGCCATCTAGTGGTCAAACTGAATCATTCTCATTCACACTAGACATGTGCACAACCAAAAAATTTGTTTATTTTCGTTTTGTTTTTTTCGTTTCCGAAAAAAATTCGTTTTTTTTCGTTTCGTTTTTTTCGTTTCCGTCGATTCGTAACGATTCGTACATTCGTAAGTCGTCGTTGTTCGTATTCGTAACGATTCGTACATTCGTAAGAGTTATTTTTTCGTTGATTCGTTTTTTCGTTAGTTTAATTTTCGGACACATTCGTATTTATTCGTACATTCGTAATCAGAGCATAATTCATAATTTGATGTAATGTGTATGCTATTATTACATTTTAATAATTTACGAATCGAAAAAAAAAGTTACGAATCGGAAAAAAAAAGTTACGAATCAAAAAAAAAGTTACGAATGTACGAATTTTTTTGTTCAATAGAGACACGGAAAATTACAAATCGAAAAAAATAAAAAAAAGTTACGAATCTAAAAAAAGTTACGAATCTAAAAAAAAGTTACGATTCGAAAAAAAAAAAGTTACGAATGGGAAAAAAAAAAGTTACGAATGTACGAATTTTTTGGTTCAATAGAGACATGGAAAATTACAAATCGAAAAAAAAAAAAAAAAAAAGTTACGAATGGAAAAAAAAGTTACGAATCGAAAAAAAGAGTTACGAATCGAAAAAAAAGTTACGAATGTACGAATTTTTTGGTTCAATAGAGACATGGAAAATTACAAATCGAAAAAAAATAAAAAAAAAAGTTACGAATCGAAAAAAAAGTTACGAATGTACTAATTTTTTTGTTCAATCCATTCGAAGCACGTTTAGCAGCACCATTGTAAGGGACACGGAAAATGACCAATTCAACAAAAAAAAAAGTTACGAATTTTTTCGTTCGTTTTCGTTCGTTTTCGTTTTTCGGATTTTCTTCATTAGTACATTCGTTGTTTCTAATTAGTTTTTTTCGGATTTTCGTTGTTTTTCGGATTCGAATGATTCGTTATTCGGATTCGTACGATTCGAACGATTCGTTACGATTCGTTATTCGTATTCGTACGATTCGAATGATTCGTTCATTCGTACGAAAATGAACGAACGAAAATAACGAAAAAAAACGAAAAAACTAAAAAAACGAAACGAATTGCACATGTCTAATTCACACATTTAAATCGAGAATATAGTTTGATAACAGTTGATTTTGCCCCATTCGCACAGAATGAATTTACATGCAGTATCGATGAATAAACAGCTATGCAATATGTTATTTTACCAAATGCAGTATCTTAAATAGAGTTTTTTTTATTTACTTAAAAACACTTGGAGAATGCGGGCCTTTACAGGTTACCAGTTTAAAGTTAAACAGGAGGTCTGGTGCTAGGAGTACTACTCTCACTCTGATGTAAGCAATACCTCAGATTTGTGTTGGGATCAATGTGTACTGTACATATGCGTGTAGGACCTACAGGCGTGCTCACATTTATTTAGTGTGAACTAAATTTTTCTGGATTCCGCTAACCTTTTAGGTCACATAGCACATTATTAGTTTCGCACACTGCAAGATGTTAAAATAGAACTTCTTGTTCATTCAAACAAAAAATTGGAGAATGCGGGCATCGATCCCGCTACCTCTCACATTATTCAAATTTTGATCCATGTATGGCTGTTCCACTTCATCAATCGAATTTTCGATAGTTGATAGCAAAAAATACAGTTTTTAACATGGCAATTATTTTAGAGTTTTTTTATGCAGATTCTATTTACAAAATTGAGTTGATGCTTTTCGGGGGCTCGGATCGGGGGTTGCTCAGAGTAGGTAAGTATGACATGTTTGTTAGAAAGCAAAAAATCTACCATTAAAGGGATTGTAAAGGCAGAAGGTTTTTTACATCTTAATGCATTCTATGCATTAAGAATAAAAAAACTCCTGTGTGCAGCATTTACCCGCAGCCCCCTAATACTTACCTGAGCCTGTCTTTATCCAGCGATGTTGCAGGAGTGTCTAAGCGGCCCGGGTCTCCCCCTTCTCATTGGCTGCCGATTGGCTCCCGCTGCTGTAAATCAAAATCATTCAGCCAATCAAGAAAGGGAGGGGGGCAGGGCCAGGGTCGCGTGTCTGCAGTGCCGGGACAAGGTCATCTGGAGCCCAGGGCGAACATGCCAATTTGCATCCCCCCCCCCCCCTCTAAGATGTATGAGCAAATGTTCTACTCCCAACCAAAAAAATAAATTGAGGACCGTCTAAGCAAAAACTCCCCCTCCTACCAGTACAAATCTGCCCCCCTGCTGAAAAGACAAGTCTTTGCCCACCCCCCCCCCCCCGTTCCCCTCACCTCACATCCTCTCTCTCTCAGTATGCCCCCAGCACAAATACCCCAACACCTTCCCAAAAAATCTCCCCCCCTCTTAGCACAAATCTATCCTTCTAATTTTCCCCCCTTTGAGTACAAATCCTCTCCCCCCTAACTCCAGATCCCCCCCTCCCAGCAGAAATTCCACTCCCCCCATCCTAGCACAAAATCCCCCCAAATCACCATTCCTAGCACACCACCTCTCCTAATCTCCCCTCCTAGAACAATTCTTACCCCCTACCACCCCCCAAATTCCCTCTCCCAACATAAATGCCCTCTCCCCAATCTCATTGTGGTGCCCCCCCCCCACCTCACATGATACCACGGTGCCCAGGGCAGCCCCCCCCCCCCTCCTGCCCACCCCTTGTCCCAGCCCTGCGTATCTGAATGGACACAGGGAGCTGTTACTCGGCTCAGGTGCCCCCATAGCAAGTTGCTTGCTGTAGGGGCATTCAACAGGAGGGAGGGGCCAGGAGCACGGAAGAGGGACCCGAGAAGAGGAGGATACAGGGTGCTCTGTGCAAATCCAACTGCACAGAGGAGGTAAGTATGACATGTTTGTTACTAAAAATAATAAAACAAGACTTTACAATCATTTTAATATCACCATAAACAAGTTCTAATGGCAGGATCAACAGGTAATTAAACTACATTGCATGGGGGAGTCATGAAAAGCAGATTGCATCATGGATGTCATTTTAAAGCTGGCCGCACACTAATAGAATTTCATTCAAAAATTTGCATTTCAATTACATGGGGGCAATGTTTGTTTTCAAACGCAGTGTCCAGAAAATTTGAAGGGGCAGGATGGAACATTTTCCTCTATTGAGCAAATTTCTACCAATTCAAAGAAGATTTTGAAGTAACATAAAATGGCATTCAAGTCATTGAGTCTTCGAATGGCCTAAGAATGGACATATAAATATTAGTTTCAGGCTTTATTTGGCCCATAATTGCACTTAAAATATTAAAGTGTTAATAATGTTTATTTTCTACATAAAAAAAGTAAAAGCCGAGCCAGGCAAAAAAATTGGAGAATGCGGGCATCGATCCCGCTACCTCTCACATGCTAAGCGAGCGCTCTACCATTTGAGCTAATCCCCCTCATGAAATGTCTGGAAGGTGTGGTGGGGGTGACCCCTAATCTCGACATTACGTACTACTGGCCTCTGAATTCTGCATCAATTACTACTGACCTCTGCACTCTGCATCACTACTGACCCCTGAACTCTGCAGAACTCTGGAGTCAATGTTTGTTCTCAAACGCAGTGTCGAGAAAATTTGAAGGAGCAGGACGGAACATTTTCCTCAATTGAGCAAATTTCTATCAATTCAAAGAAGATTTTGAAGTAACTTAAAATGGCATTCATCAAGTCATCGAATAGCCTAAGAATGGACATATAAATATTCGTTCAGTTATCTACTAGTGTATGGCCAGCTTTATTTGGCCCATAATTGCACTTAAAATATTAAAGTGCTATAATGTTTATTTTCTACCTAAAAAAAGTAAAAGCCGAGCCAGGTAGGAGTCGAACCTACAATCTTCTGATCCGTAGTCAGACGCGTTATCCATTGCGCCACTGGCCCCTTGGTTGGCATATGCCCACCACAGTGTTTCCCTTTTTGTACGTAGTATCAGGTGGCCTAAAGTTTATATAACTAAGAACTTATCTTAACCACTTCCCACCCGGCCAATGTACATATACGGCCGGGTGGGAGCCGTCTACTTCTGAATGGACGTTCCGGAACGTCCTTCAGAAGTAGAGGGATCGCGTGTGCCCGCGCAGCGGCTCGATCCCGATGCGGCCGTGTCACCCGGACATGGCGCATCTCGGATCGGCAGGAGGGCTCGGTGATTGGCCCTCCTGATCACATGACGGCCGTGTCGAATCACAGCCGTCATGTGATGTAAACAAACAGCCGGTTGCTAGGCAATCGTCTTTCCTCTCCTCACACGGAAGTCGTCGGTGAGGAGAGGAGAGCGGATCGCTGCAGCCGGCTGGTGATCAGTGAGTATTAGCTGTTTTTTTTACAGCTTTTTATTCACTGATCACCAGTAGTGTCCCCACAGTAAAACACACATGTCCCCACAGTAAAACACACATGTCCCCACAGTAAAACACACATGTCCCCAAAACACACATGTCCCCCAAAACACACATGTCCCCAAATAATAAAAACACATGTCCCCCACATATGTCCCAGTAAAATAACATGTGCCAATGATTATCTGCACACATATGTCCGTGATCACCTGCACACCCCTTTTACATGATCATTTGCGTACATATGTCCGTGATCACGCGAACCAATTATTATACACTTAACGGAATTTTTTTTACAAAAAACATGTAGCAGAATACATTTTGGCTTAAATTTATGACAAAATTTGATTTTATTGGATTGCTTTTAAAAAAGAAAGGAGAAAATATTGTTTTTTTTCAAAATTTCCGCTATGTTTTCGCTTATATCGCAAAAAATAAAAAACGGAGTCGCGAATAAATACCACCAAACTAAAGCTCTATTTGTGCGAACAAAATGATAAAAAATTCATTTGGTTACAGCATTGCATGACCGCGCAATTGTCACTGAAAGTGCGAGAGCGCTAAAAGCTGAAAATTGGTCTGGGCAGGAAGGGTTTAATATCACCATAAACAAGTTCTAATGGCAGGATCAACAGGTAATTAAACTACATTGCATGGGGGAGTCAGAAAAGCAGATTGCATCATGGATGTCATTTTAAAGCTGGCCGCACACTAATAGAATTTCATTCAAAAATTTGCATTTCAATTACATTTTTTTGTTTTTCTAATTGTCAATGGGGTCAATGTTTGTTTTCAAACGCAGTGTCCAGAAAATTTGAAGGGGTAGGATGGAACATTTTCCTCTATTGAGCAAATTTCTACCAATTCAAAGAAGATTTTGAAGTAACATAAAATGGCATTCAAGTCATTGAGTCATCGAATGGCCTAAGAATGGACATATAAATATTAGTTTCAGGCTTTATTTGGCCCATAATTGCACTTAAAATATTAAAGTGCTATAATGTTTATTTTCTACATAAAAAAAAGTAAAAGCCGAGCCAGGCAAAAAGGTGGAGAATGCGGGCATCGATCCCGCTACCTCTCACATGCTAAGCGAGCGCTCTACCATTTGAGCTAATCCCCCTCACGAAATGTTTGGAAAGTGTAGTGGGGGTGACCCCTAATATCGACATTACGTACTACTGGCCTCTGAATTCTGCATCAATTGCTACTGACCCCTGCACTCTGCATCACTACTGACCCCTGAACTCTGCAGAACTCTGGAGTCAATGTTTGTTTTCAAAGGCAGTGTCGAGAAAATTTGAAGGAGCAGGTCGGAACATTTTCCTCAATTGAGCAAATTTCTACCAATTCAAAGAAGATTTTGAAGTAACTTAAAATGGCATTCATCAAGTCATCGAATAGCCTAAGAATGGACATATAAATATTCGTTCAGTTATCTACTAGTGTATGGCCATCTTTATTTGGCCCATAATTGCACTTAAAATATTAAAGTGCTATAATGTTTTTTTGCTACCTAAAAAAAGTAAAAGCCGAGCCAGGTAGGAGTCGAACCTACAATCTTCTGATCCGTAGTCAGACGCGTTATCCATTGCGCCACTGGCCCCTTGGTTGGCCCACCACAGTGTTTCCCAAACCAATTGTGTGTTCCAATTAATCAGTGCTAAGTAGTTACAGGTATTCAAATCAACAAAATGACAAGGGTGCCCAAATTTATGCACCTGTCTAATTTCGTTTTGATGCATATTGCGCATTTTCTGCTAATCCAATAAACCTCTTTTCACTACTGAAATATTACTGTGTCCTTCAGTTATTTGGTAGATCAAAATGAAATTGCTGATCCAAACACCCAAATATTTATAAATGACAATCATGGAAATTGTCAGGGGTTCCTAAACTTTTGCATACGACTGTACAGTTTAAAGCGTTATCTGTTTATAAAGTGCAAAAAAAAAATCTGTTGATCCTTTCTGTAAGTCCAGAAGTGCTGCCCTGTGTCTTGCAAACTTCCCCAGGTTGCAGCCCGGGGCAAAGGAGAGTTCACATTGCCCCCCAAATAATTGTGCTCACTTACTACTGATCCCTTAGTTCTGTGTTACAAACTACTGACCCCTGAACTCTGCATCTCCTACTACTGACCCCTGAACTCTGCATCTCCTACTACTGACCCCTGAACTCTGCAGCTCCTACTACTGACCCCTGAACTCTACATCTCCTACTACTGACCCCTGAACTCTGCATCTCCTACTACTGACCCCTGAACTCTGCTTCAGTTAAATGCTGACACTCTCTGTTGCATATACTGACTTTTCCTTCTCTCTCCACCCTATTTGCTTTTTTCATTTCTATATTTTTCAATGTAATAAATGTAGCACTTACCCCCGAAGGAGCGGCTGAATTTTTAATTCAGGCCTGCACTCTGCTAAGGAACCCCCCTGAATTGACTCAGTCTCCTTGACACAGCTGTGGTGCAATACAATACAGTACAATATCATGTGATGCAATATGCCTATGTTGTATCCTCAGGACTCACTGGCTCCACCTGCTGGGAGAAAACAACACTCCACACAACTGGATACTTAACCAAATATATTTTACTGAATATAATTCAAAGGGTGATTACAGTAATTGTGCTGTCATCCCAACATAGGACGACAGTACAATGAATTTTAAACACAACAATTACAAACAATATATATTTACACCTGTGAGCTCCCCCTACTTTTAAAGCTATACGTGAGATCTCACTTAAAGTACTTAGTCTGTGATCTTCTTTCTTCGCTAGCTAGAGTAGTTCCTTATGGTTTGTAATCCACAGTTTATGATAAGTTAAATTGAAGTGAAAATGCTCCTGGTGTGGCTCAATGCTTGAGGTGACAGAGTAGATAGGCCTCAAGCCTGCTCAGTGTCAGTTGCTCTGTTCTTCCTCCATGGAACTACAAATTCCAGTGAGGCCTGTGTGTGAGTCTAACTGTGTGTGAAAGTTAACAAACGGTGGGCCGGGACCTGTTTACCAAATGGATCGGTGCTCCGTGTAGTAACTTTGGTCCGGTGACTGCAGCTTGCTTCTCTGTCAGCTGGGCCAGTCGCTCCGTTCCGTTCCGCTGGATGAACCTCTGATGCTCGGATAAGTGTTTGGCCGCTAGATGGCGCCAAATACTAAACCAAAAAGAAATGTCCACAGACTTGTGATTATAGCATGGAAACACACATTAATAGGTAAAGATATGTCAGCGCTACACAAACAAGCATGGATTGATTTTCACGTTAATTTAGTGATACACTTAGGGGTGTATTTATAGAAAACTTGCCTATTTGTCCTTCAAAACTGCACATAAAATTCTCCTTCACAGCTGCATGTAAATATTCTCTGTTCGAATGGGGCACAATCGATTGTTCTCTGGTATATTTTTTGCAATACAAATATGTGAATGCAGATTATGGCCCACTAGATGGAGTTAAGGAGCATACTTATTTCCTGTGATTACCAGTGCCATCTAGTGGTCAAACTGAATCATTCTCAATCACACATTTAAATCGAGAATATAGTTTGATAACAGTTGATTTTGCCCCATTCACACAAAATTAATTTACATGCAGTATCGATGAATAAACAGCTATGCCAGATTTTTAAAATAAAAATACCCCTTTATTTTACCAAATGCAGTATCTTAAATAGAGTTTTTTTAATTTACTTAACACTTGGAGAATGCGGGCCTTTACAGGTTACCAGTTTAAAGTTAAACAGGAGGTCTGGTGCTAGGACTGCTACTCTCACTCTGATGTAAGCAATACCTCCCATATGTGTTGCGATCAATGTGTACTGTATATATGCGTGTAGGACCTACAGGCGTGCTCACATTTATTTAGTGTGAACTAAATTTTTCTGGATTCCGCTAACCTTTTAGGTCTTATAGCACATTATTATTTTGCTCACTGCAAGATGTTAAAATAGAACTTCTTGTTCATTCAAACAAAAAATTGGAGAATGCGGGCATCGATCCCGCTACCTCTCACATGCTAAGCGAGCGCTCTACCATTTGAGCTAATCCCCCTCATGAAATATTTGGAAGGTGTGGTGGGGGTGACCCCTAATCTCGACATTACGTACTACTGGCCTCTGGATTCTGCATTAATTACTACTGACTTCTGCACTCTGCATCACTACTAACCCCTGAACTCTGCAGAACTCTGGAGTCAATGTTTGTTTTCTAAACGCAGTGTCGAGAAAATTTGAAGGAGCAGGACGGAAAATTTTCCTCAATTGAGCAAATTTCTACCAATTCAAAGAAGATTTTGAAGTAACCTAAAATGGCATTCATCAAGTCATCGAATAGCCTAAGAATGGACATATAGATATTTGTTCAGTTATGTACTAGTGTATGGCCATCTTTATTTGGCCCATAATTGCACTTAAAATATTAAAGTGCTATAATGTTTATTTTCTACCTAAAAAAAGTAAAAGCCGAGCCAGGTAGGAGTCGAACCTACAATCTTCTGATCCGTAGTCAGACGCGTTATCCATTGCGCCACTGGCCCCTTGGTTGGCATATGCCCACCACAGTGTTTCCCTTTTTGTATTTAGTATCAGGTGGTCTAAAGTTTATAGAACTAAGAACTTATCTTAAAGTGGTTCTGCACCCATTTCATTTAGTAAATCTCTTTGCCTTCCAAATCAGGCAAAGAGTACTAAATGAAATGTGTTTTTTTTTTTTTTTTTTTTTTACTTACCTTGTAATTGATGACTTCCGGTCTTCTGTCTCTTCGGGGGTGGGCGTCGATCGTCGTCAGGCCGCACTGTCTCCTGGGATCTGGTGTCATTGTTCCCAGGAGTCAGTGCGGACATCTTCCGAAATCTCACGAGATTTCGGCCACATCTTCCGAAATCTCGCGAGATTTCGGACACATCTTCCGAAATCTCGTGAGATGTCGGCAGATGTGGCGTTACTGCGCACGCGCGAGTAACGGCGGTGCATGCTGGGCCATCTAAAGTGCCTGTGGGGGTTTCACATGCCCACAGGCAAGATGGCCCCCAGCACAAAAGAAGAAGATGAAGAACTTCATCGGACGAAAACTGGCGGCGATCGAGATGGAAGATGGAACAGGTAAGTCCCCCAATTGAGCTATATGCCCTTGGCATATAGCCCAAAAGAAAAAAGGGGTGTAGAACCGCTTTAATGGCTCTATTTTGGCCCATTAACTATACAGTAAAACTAGGAAAGACACTATTCTACCACATCCCGATAAAGTTTGAAAAACTACTGTGAATGGCCCCAAGGGATAGTGTGGGTAGAGAGAAAAAAAGTGTCGGATAAGAGAAAAACAATGTATCAAAACTAGTATATATATGAAAAGTACAAAAGTTTTATTATTAAATACACAAAATAAATTTGTACACATCTACAAAAAATGATGAGCATATAAACAAAAAAGCATAATATTTCAACTACCAGAGAAAATATTGATTGAAACACATTAACTATACAGTGGTATGCAAAAGGAACCCCTGACAATTTCCATGATTGTCGTTTATAAATATTTGGGTGTTTGGATCAGCAATTTCATTTTGATATATCAAATAACTGGGAATCTGGGAATCTGGTTAAAGTTGAGGGTCGCATGGATTCTACTCAATATCAGCAGATTCTTGAGAATAATGTTGAGGAATCAGTCACAAAGTTGAAGTTACGCCGGGGCTGGATATTTCAACAAAACAACGACCCAAAACACTGCTCAAAATCTACTCGGCATTTATGCAGAGGAACAAGTACAATGTTCTAGAATGGCCATCCCAGTCCTGAATATCATTGAACATCTGTGGGGTGATTTGAAGCGTGCTGTCCATGCTCGGCAACCATCAAACCTAACTGAACTGGAGATGTTTTGTAAGGAGAAATGGTCCAAAATACATTCATCCAGAATCCAGACACTCATTACAGGCTATAGGAAGCGTCTAGAGGCTGTTATTTCTGCTAAAGGATGCTCTACTAAATATCAATGTGATTTTTCTGTTGGGGTGCCCAAATTTATGCACCTGTCTTATTTAGTTTTAAAGCTTATTGCGCATTTTCTGTTAATCCAATAAACCTAATTTCACTACTGAAATATTACTATGTCCTTCAGTTATTTGATAGATCAAAATGAAATTGCTGATCCAAACACCCAAATATTTATAAATGACAATCATGAAAATTGTCAGGGGTTCCTAAACTTTTGCATACGACTGTACAGTTTAAAGCGTTATCTGTTTATAAAGTGCAAAAAAAAACTGTTGATCCTTTCCGTAAGTCCAGAAGTGCTGCCCTGTGTCTTGCAAACTTCCCCAGGTTGCAGCCCGGGGCAAAAGAGAGCTCACATTGTCCCCCAAATAATTGTGCTCACTTACTACTGACCCCTTAGTTCTGTGTTACAAACTACTGACCCCTGAACTCTGCATCTCCTACTACTGACCCCTGAACTCTGCATCTCCTACTACTGACCCCTGAACTCTGCATCTCCTACTACTGACCCCTGAACTCTGCATCAACTACTACTGACCCCTGAACTCTGCTTCAATTAAATGCTGACCCTCTCTGTTGCATATACTGACTTTTCCTTCTCTCTCCACCCTATTTGCTTTTTTCATTTCTATATTTTTCAATGTAACAAACAAGCATGGATTGATTTTCACGTAAAGTTTAGTTATACACTTAGGGGCGTATTTATACAAAACTTGCCGATTTGTCCATCAAAACTGCACATAATATTGTCCTTCACAGCTGCATGTAAATATTCTCTGTTCGAATGGGGCACAATCGATTGTTCTCTGGTATATTTTCTGCAATACAAATGTGTGAATGCAGACTATCGCCCACTAGATGGAGTTGAGGAGCATACTTATTTTCTGTGATTAGCAGTGCCATCTAGTGGTCAAACTGAATCATCCTCATTCACACATTCAAATCGAGAATATAGTTTGATAACAGTTGATTTTGCCCCATTCGCACAGAATGAATTTACATGCAGTATCGATGAATAAACAGCTATGCAATATTTTTAAAATAAAAATACCCCTTTATTTTATCAAATGCAGTATCTTAAATAGAGTTTTTTTTATTTACTTAAAAACACTTGGAGAATGCGGGCCTTTACAGGTTACCAGTTTAAAGTTAAACAGGAGGTCTGGTGCTAGGAGTACTACTCTCACTCTGATGTAAGCAATACCTCACATGTGTGTTGCGATCAATGTGTACTGTATATATGCGTGTAGGACCTACAGGCGTGTTCACATTTATTTAGTGTGAACTAAATTTTTCTGGATTCTGCTAACCTTTTAGGTCATATAGCACATTATTATTTTTGCACACTGCAAGATGTTAAAATAGAACTTCTTGTTCATTCAAACAAAAAATTGGAGAATGCGGGCATCGATCCCGCTACCTCTCACATGCTAAGCGAGCGCTCTACCATTTGAGCTAATCCCCCTCATGAAATGGCTTGAAGGTGTGGTGGGGGTGACCTGTAATCTCGACATTACTTACTACTGGCCTCTTAATTCTACATCAATTACTACTGACCTCTGCACTCTGCATCACTACTGACACCTGAACTCTGCAGAACTCTGGAGTCAATGTTTGTTTTCAAACGCAGTGTCGAGAAAATTTGAAGGAGCAGGACGGAACGTTTTCCTCAATTGAGCAAATTTCTACCAATTCAAAGAAGATTTTGAAGTTACTTAAAATAGCATTCAGCAAGTCATCGAATAGCCTAAGAATGGACATATAAATATTCGTTCAGTTATCTACTAGTGTATGGCCAGGTTTATTTGGCCCATAATTGCACTTAAAATATAAAGTGCTATAATGTTTATTTTCTACCTAAAAAAAGTAAAAGCCGAGCCAGGTAGGAGTCGAACCTACAATCTTCTGATCCGTAGTCAGACGCGTTATCCATTGCGCCACTGGCCCCTTGGTTGGCATGTGCCCACCACAGTGTTTCCCTTTTTGTACGTAGTATCAGGGGGCCTAAAGTTTATATAACTAAGAACTTATCTTAACGGCTCTCTTTTGGCCCATTAAATATACAGTCGTATGCAAAAGTTTAGGAACCCCTGACAATTTCCATGATTGTCATTTATAAATATTTGGGTGTTTGGATCAGCAATTTCATTTTGATCTATCAAATAACTGAAGGACACAGTAATATTTCAGTAGTGAAATTAGGTTTATTGGATTAACAGAAAATGCGCAATATGCATCAAAACAAAATTAGATAGGTGCATAAATCTGGGCACCCCAACAGAAAAATCACATCAATATTTAGTAGAGCCTTCTTTAGCAGAAATAACAGCCTCTAGATGCTTCCTATAGCCTGTAATGAGTGTCTGGAATCTGGATGAATGTATTTTTTGGACCATCTCCAGTTCAGTTAGGTTTGATGGTTGCCGAGCATGGACAGCCCGCTTCAAATTACCCCACAGATGTTCAATGATATTCAGGTCTGGGGACTGGGGTGGCCATTCCAGAACATTGTACTTGTTCCTCTGCTTAAATGCCCAAGTAGATTTTGAGCAGTGTTTTGGGTCGTTGTCTTGTTGAAATATCCAGCCCCGGCATAACTTCAACTTTGTGACTGATTCCTCAACATTATTCTCAAGAATCTGCTGACTTTGAGTGGAATCCATGCGACCCTCAACTTTAGCCAGATTCCCAGTATCGGTATTCTGCCAAAAGCTGTCCCCCCATCGAATAGTGTCTGCCCCGTACTGCGCAGGCGCAGCGCTTGCGCAGTACGGAGGACAAGGAGTCTCTGAAAGTCTCCGAAGATGAGCGGCGACTGCGCACTGAGTCCAGGCTCAAGCCCCACCATCCAAGTGGACATACGGTAGCACTTATTAACAGGGGCTTGCTTCGATCGCCACGCTTCGGGCACGACCTTGCTTCGCTCTGCAATTTTTTATTCTAACTCTATGTCCAGTTGGTCCGAGTGTCTCTGGATCTTCAATCCAGTCACTGTCTCTCAGGCACCGTCAGGTCACTTTTACAAGCAAGTGGGGTTGCGCTCCGCAATGTCTATGAGCCGCTGTCTCCGGGAAGCCTCCGCACAGATCCTCACAGGCTGGCCACGAGTTTCCCAGAGACCTAAGATGGCCGCTCGGGGTCCTTTTATCTCCTACCCAGCATGCACTGTCAGAGAGGGTGTCCATGGGTAGGTCACCCGGCATCCTGGGTAAAAAGGTCCCCCCTCTAAAGTAAATAGCAGTCACTTCCTGTAATTAGCTTTTTCCGTTGTGAAAGAAAAATCATTAAGTCCACTTTCAGTGTTTGGCCGCTAGATGGCGCCACATACTAAACCAAAAAGAAATGTCCACAGACTTGTGATTATAGCATGGAAACACACATTAACCACTTCAGCCCCGGACCAATTTGCAGCTAAAGGACCAGGCCCCTTTTTGCAATTCGGCACTGCGTCGCTTTAACTAACAATTGCGCGGTCATGCGACGTGGCTCCAAAACAAAATTGGCGTCCTTTTTTTCCCACAAATAGAGCTTTCTTTTGGTGGTATTTGATCGCCCCTGCGGTTTTTATTTTTTTGCGCTATAAACAAAAATAGAGCGACAATTTTGAAAAAAATGCAATATTTTTTACTTTTTGCTATAATAAATATCCCCAAAAAATATATAAAAAAACTTTTTTTTTCCTCAGTTTAGGCCGATACGTATTCTTCTACATATTTTTGGTAAAAAAAATCGCAATTAGCGATTATTGATTAGTTTGCGCAAAAGTTATAGCGTTTACAAAATAGGGGATAGTTTTATAGCATTTTTATTTATATATTTTTTTTTTATTAGTAATGGCGGCGATCAGCGATTTTTATTGTGACTGCGACATTTTGGCGGACACATCGGACATTTTTGACACATTTTTGGGACATTTGTCATTTATACAGCAATCACTGCTATTTAAATAGCACTGATTCCTATGTAAATGACAGTTGTAGTTAGGGGGTTAACCACTATGGGGGCGGGGAGGAGTCAGTGTGACGTGTTGTGTTTTTTTTTTACAGTAGGGGGGCGTGGCTGTACGTCTGACGTCATTGATCGGCGTTCCCGATGACAGGGAACCGCCGATCACTGACAGTCAGTGTAGGAAGCGCAGGGAGAGGTTTGTTTACATAGACCTCTCCCCGTTCTTCAGCTCCGTAACCCGATCGCGGGACACCAGCGGCGATCGGGTCCGCTGGTCCCGCGGCCGGGGTCACGGAGCTCCCGACCGGGTCGCGAGCGTGCCGCTAGCGGCGCGCGCGCGACCCTCGGGCAGGCACATGCACGATCACGTACAGGTACGTGATTCTGCCTGCCCGTGCCATTCTGCTGATGTATATATGCAGTGGCCGGTCGGGAAGCGGTTAATAGGTAAAGATATGTCAGCGCTACACAAACAAGCATGGATTGATTTTCACGTAAAGTTTAGTTATACACTTAGGGGTGTATTTATATAAAACTTGCCTATTTGTCCTTCAAAACTGCACATAAAATTCTCCTTCACAGCAGGATGTAGATATTATCTGTTCGGAGTTGAGGAGCTTACTTATTTCCTGTGATTAGCAGTGCCATCTAGTGGTCAAACTGAATCATCCTCATCCACACATTCAAATCGAGAATATAGTTTGATAACAGTTGATTTTGCCCCATTCACACAGAATGAATTTACATGCAGTATCGATGAATAAACAGCTATGCAATATTTTTAAAATAAAAATACCCCTTTATTTTACCAAATGCAGTATCTTAAATAGAGAATTTTTATTTACTTAAAAACACTTGGAGAATGCGGGCCTTTACAGGTTACCAGTTTAAAGTTAAACGGGAGGTCTGGTGCTAGGAGTACTACTCTCACTCTGATGTAAGCAATACCTCACATGTGTGTTGCGATCAATGTGTACTGTACATATGCGTGTAGGACCTACAAGCGTGTTCACATTTATTTAGTGTGAACTAAATTTTTCTGGATTCCGCTAACCTTTTAGGTCGTATAGCACATTATTATTTTTGCACACTGCAAGATGTTAAAATAGAACTTCTTGTTCATTCAAACAAAAAATTGGAGAATGCGGGCATCGATCCCGCTACCTCTCACATGCTAAGCGAGCGCTCTACCATTTGAGCTAATCCCCCTCATGAAATGTTTGGAAGGTGGAGGGGTGGTGACCCCTAATCTCGACATTATGTACTACTGGCCTCTGCATTCTGCATCAATTACTACTGACCTCTGCACTCTGCATCACTACTGACCCCTGAACTCTGCAGAACTCTGGAGTCAATGTTTGTTTTCAAATGCAGTGTCGAGAAAATTTGAAGGAGCAGGACGGAACGTTTTCCTCAATTGAGCAAATTTCTACCAATTCAAAGAAGATTTTAAAGTAACTTAAAATGGCATTCATCAAGTCATCGAATAGCCTAAGAATGGACATATAAATATTCATTCAGTTATATACTAGTGTATGGCCAGGTTTATTTGGCCCATAATTGCACTTAAAATATTAAAGTGCTATAATGTTTATTTTCTACCTAAAAAAAGTAAAAGCCGAGCCAGGTAGGAGTCGAACCTACAATCTTCTGATCCGTAGTCAGACGCGTTATCCATTGCGCCACTGGCCCCTTTGTTGGCATCTGCCCACCACAGTGTTTCCATTTTTGTACGTAGTATCAGGTGGCCTAAAGTTTATATAACTAAGAACTTATCTTAACGGCTCTCTTTTGGCCCATTAAATATACAGTGGTATGCAAAAGTTTAGGAACCCCTGACAATTTCCATGATTGTCATTTATAAATATTTGGGTGTTTGGATCAGCAATTTCATTTTGATCTATCAAATAACTGAAGGACAGTAATATTTCAGTAGTGAAATTAGGTTTATTGGATTAACAGAAAATGCGTTTAACGAGCCCCTGCTCGCTCGGTTCCACTCTCCCGACACTCCTCTGCGGCTATGGAATCACATTGCAGATCGCAACATCTGATGGTTCAGTCATGCGATGCTCCGGGATTCGAACTACAGCTATGTGCTGTTCGAATCCAGTTGTGATGGCTCCGAACAAACACCAGGCAGGCTGTATGTAAGTTCAAACAGGAATCTCCTTTTATTGGATACACAACACACTTTTATACACATCAGTTTGAACAAACAGCCCCCAACAACCACTTTCCTATTGGTCAATTGTAAAGTAGTCTGTAGTTCTCAATTAGGTCCTCTGGCCATGCAAATTAGGACTTGAAACAGGGTCAGCAGGGATTGGTCCGATAGCTTGAATAGGAGGACTGATAAGGTGTAATGACACAGAGAAGTCCCAGGAGGTAATTAAAGTACATAAACAAATGGTCAAACACAGAACAATGCATTCCTTCTAGACCACAGAGACGTCTGGAGGGGGTTAGCCTTAAGACATTGCAGAAGACCCCCCACTGTGTAATAGAATCAAAGGAGAAATACTTCAGTGTTTCAAGGTTCATGACAATGCGCAATATGCATCAAAACGAAATTAGACAGGTGCCTAAATCTGGGCACTCCAACAGAAAAATCACATCAATATTTAGTAGAGCATCCTTTAGCAGAAATAACAGCCTCTAGACGCTTCCTATAGCCTGTAATGAGTGTCTGGATTTTGGATGAATGTATTTTGGACCATTCCTCCTTACAAAACATCTCCAGTTCAGTTAGGTTTGATGGTTGCCGAGAATGGACAGCCTGCTTCAAATTACCCCACAGATGTTCAATGATATTCAGGTCTGGGGACTGGGGTGGAATCCATGCGACCCTCAACTTTAACCAGATTCCCCGTATCGGTATTCTGCCAAAAGCTGTCCCCCCATCGGATAGTGTCTGCCCCGTACTGCGCAGGCGCAGCGCTTGCGCAGTACGGAGGACAAGGAGACTCTGAAAGTCTCCGAAGATGAGCGGCGACTGCGCACTGAGTCCAGGCTCAAGCCCCACCATCCAAGTGGACATACGGTAGCACTTATTAACAGGGGCTTGCTTCGATCGCCACGCTTCGGGCACGACCTTGCTTCGCTCTGCAATTTTTTATTCTAACTCTATGTCCACTTGGTCCGAGTGTCTCTGGATCTTCAATCCAGTCACTGTCTCTCAGGCACCGTCAGGTCACTTTTACAAGCAAGCGGGGTTGCGCTCCGCAATGTCTATGATCCGCTGTCTCCGGGAAGCCTCCGCACAGATCCTCACAGGCTGGCCACGAGATCCCCAGAGACCTAAGATGGCTGCTCGGGGTCCTTTTATCTCCTACCCAGCATGCACTGTCAGAGAGGGTGTCCATGGGTAGGTCACCCGGCATCCTGGGAAAAAGGTCCCCTCTCTAAAGTAAATAGCAGTCACTTCCTGTAATTAGCTTTTTCCGTTGTGAAAGAAAAATCATTAAGTCCACTTTCAGTGTTTGGCGGCTAGATGGCGCCACATACTAAACCAAAAAGAAATGTCCACAGACTTGTGATTATAGCATGGAAACACACATTAATAGGTAAAGATATGTCAGCGCTACACAAACAAGCATGGATTGATTTTCACGTAAAGTTTAGTTATACACTTAGGGGTGTATTTATACAAAACTTGCCTATTTGTCCTTCAAAACTGCACATAAAATTCTCCTTCACAGCAGGATGTAGATATTATCTGTTCGGAGTTGAGGAGCTTACTTATTTCCTGTGATTAGCAGTGCCATCTAGTGGTCAAACTGAATCATCCTCATCCACACATTCAAATCGAGAATATAGTTTGATAACAGTTGATTTTGCCCCATTCACACAGAATGAATTTACATGCAGTATCGATGAATAAACAGCTATGCAATATTTTTAAAATAAAAATACCCCTTTATTTTACCAAATGTAGTATCTTAAATAGAGAATTTTTATTTACTTAAAAACACTTGGAGAATGCGGGCCTTTACAGGTTACCAGTTTAAATATACAGTCGTATGCAAAAGTTTAGAAACCCCTGACAATTTCCATGATTGTCATTTATAAATATTTGGGTGTTTGGATCAGCAATTTCATTTTGATCTATCAAATAACTGAAGGAAATATACAAATATAGCACTTACCCCCGAAGGAGCAGCTGAATTTTTGATTCGGGCCTGCACTCTGCTAAAGAACCCCCCTGAATTGTCTCAGTCCCCTTGACAGCTGTGGTGCAATACAATACAGTACAATATCATGTGATGCAATATACCTGTGTTGTATCCTCAGGACTCACTGGCTCCACCTGCTGGGAGAAAACAACACTCAACACTAAACTGGATACTTAACCAAATATATTTTACTGAATATACTTCAAAGAGGGATTACAGTAATTGTGCTGTCATCTCAACATAGGACGACAGTACAATTAATTTCAGCACAACCATTACAAACAATATATATTTATATATAAAGGTAAAGAGTGCCCGCGCTTAGGATGTGGTGAACTGCTGCCCCCCTCAGTATGCTACACCTAGATGTAGTATAGATGAATAAATTTATGGGATGGGAGGGGTGTTGGCGCTGTTCAAAGTATACGGGTGTATATGGGGTACTGGATTGCAAATGGGAGACTGTGAGAAATGATGACTCAAACAATCCTATGACTCAATATAAAATAAGAACACACCAGTGGGAAGGT
Source organism: Lithobates sylvaticus (assembly GCA_028564925.1). Classification (NCBI taxonomy): domain Eukaryota; kingdom Metazoa; phylum Chordata; class Amphibia; order Anura; family Ranidae; genus Lithobates; species Lithobates sylvaticus. Next base: position 223,042,071 of record CM053033.1, read on the forward strand.
GTGCAGAGAAACAAATATTTTGCAGTGGGCGTGAATAATAATAAGTGCAGTCCAAAACAGTACAAATAAGTAAATAAATAAGTAAGTAAAGTGCACGTGCAAAAATATGTATATGTATACACCTCAATATGGGTGTTAGCTGATCTGCGGATTATATAATACCTTCAGTTAATACAAACATATTACTATAAAAATGTATAGAATATTTGAAACAGGATAGTTAATATGTGAGTTGTGCGCACTAAGTACTATATATGAGTGCCAAAAGTGAAAGTTGCATATGTACTGATTCTGTAATCACTATGAACAGCAAAAAAAGGGGGGAAAAAAAACGATAATAAGTCCATATATTGGGTGCAACAAAATTGTAAAAGAAAGTCAATATGTGGATTCGTTCTGTATTCTCTTAATATGATCACACGGTGGAAAATGGTATTATGTTGAAGAGCAATATAAGTGTAGATAGGTGGCTGTGGGGGTCCTTCCTTCCCCTCCTTCCATCCGTACCCCTAATGGAAATGCACTAACCAGAGTGCCCAACCCCTGCAGGGGTAATGGGCATATGAGTGATGTTCCTCTCGGGTCCTCCTCGTCCAGGTCAGTGGTGTCCTTCTCTGGGGGGTCCGTGCCAGCTGAGTTCTCTGTATTCTGCCGTCCGGTGTGCTGTCACCGTGTCACCTCAGCACTGCATCTCCAGGTCTCTCTCAACAGACTGCTGTGCTCTCTGGTGTCTCCCCTTATTGCACTCAGCTCCAGCAGATCCTCCTGTCTGCTCCCCAGACTACAGAGCTCTGCCTGGGTGTGTCACACCCAGGCAGAGCTCTGTAGTCTGGGGAGCAGACAGGAGGATCTGCTGGAGCTGAGTGCAATAAGGGGAGACACCAGAGAGCACAGCAGTCTGTTGAGAGAGACCTGGAGATGCAGTGCTGAGGTGACACGGTGACAGCACACCGGACGGCAGAATACAGAGAACTCAGCTGGCACGGACCCCCCAGAGAAGGACACCACTGACCTGGACGAGGAGGACCCGAGAGGAACATCACTCATATGCCCATTACCCCTGCAGGGGTTGGGCACTCTGGTTAGTGCATTTCCATTAGGGGTACGGATGGAAGGAGGGGAAGGAAGGACCCCCACAGCCACCTATCTACACTTATATTGCTCTTCAACATAATACCATTTTCCACCGTGTGATCATATTAAGAGAATACAGAACAAATCCACATATTGACTTTCTTTTACAATTTTGTTGCACCCAATATATGGACTTATTATCGTTTTTTTTTTCCCCCTTTTTTTGCTGTTCATAGTGATTACAGAATCAGTACATATGCAACTTTCACTTTTGGCACTCATATATAGTACTTAGTGCGCACAACTCACATATTAACTATCCTGTTTCAAATATTCTATACATTTTTATAGTAATATGTTTGTATTAACTGAAGGTATTATATAATCCGCAGATCAGCTAACACCCATATTGAGGTGTATACATATACATATTTTTGCACGTGCACTTTACTTACTTATTTATTTACTTATTTGTACTGTTTTGGACTGCACTTATTATTAGTCACGCCCACTGCAAAATATTTGTTTCTCTGCACACCTTCCCACTGGTGTGTTCTTATTTTATATTGAGTCATAGGATTGTTTGAGTCATCATTTCTCACAGTCTCCCATTTGCAATCCAGTACCCCATATACACCCGTATACTTTGAACAGCGCCAACACCCCTCCCATCCAATATATATTTATATATTTATACCTGGGAGCTCCCCCTACTTTTAAAGCTATACGTGAGATCTCACTTAAAGTACTTAGTCCGTGATCTTCTTTCTTCGCTAGCTAGAGTAATTCCTTATGGTTTGTAATCCACAGTTTATGATAAGTTAAATTGAAGTGAAAATGCTCCTGGTGTGGCTCCAACAACTATTTTACAATGCTTGAGGTGACAGAGTAGATAGGCCTCAAGCCTGCTCAGTGTCAGTTGCTCTTTTCCTCCTCCGTGGAACTACAAATTCCAGTGAGGCCTGTGTGTGAGTCTAACTGTGTGTGAAAGTTAACAAACGGTGGGGCGTGACTCGCTCACCAACTGGATCGGAGCTCCGTGTAGTAACTTTGGTCCGGTGACTGCAGCTTGCTTCTCTGTCAGCTAGGCCAGTCGCTTCATTCCGTTCCGCTGGATGAACCCGATCCTCTGATGCTCGGATGAGTGTCTCTGGATCTTCAATCCAGTAACTGTCTCTCAGGCACCGTCAGGTCACTATTGCAAGCAAGCGGGGTTGCGCTCCGCAATGTCTATGAGCCGCTGTCTCCGGGAAGCCTCCGCACAGATCCTCACAGGTTGGCCACGAGATCCCCAGAGACCTAAGATGGCCGCTCGGGGTCCTTTTATCTCCTACCCAGCATGCACTGTCAGAGAGGGTGTCCATGGGTAGATCACCCGGCATCCTGGGTAAAAAGGTCCCCTCTCTAAAGTAAATAGCAGTCACTTCCTGTAATTAGCTTTTTCCGTTGTGAAAGAAAAATCATTAAGTCCACTTTCAGTGTTTGGCCGCTAGATGGCGCCAAATACTAAACCAAAAAGAAATGTCCACAGACTTGTGATTATAGCATGGAAACACACATTAATAGGTAAAGATATGTCAGCGCTACACAAACAAGCATGGATTGATTTTCACGTAAAGTTTAGTTATACACTTAGGAGTGTATTTATACAAAACTTGCCTATTTGTCCTTCAAAACTGCACATAAAATTCTCCTTCACAGCAGGATGTAGATATTATCTGTTCGGAGTTGAGGAGCTTACTTATTTCCTGTGATTAGCAGTGCCATCTAGTGGTCAAACTGAATCATCCTCATTCACACATTCAAATCGAGAGTATAGTTTGATAACAGTTGATTTTGCCCCATTCACACAGAATGAATTTACATGCAGTATCGATGAATAAACAGCTATGCAAGATTTTTAAAATAAAAATACCCCTTTATTTTACCGAATGCAGTATCTTAAATAGAGATTTTTAATTTAATTAAAAACACTTGGAGAATGCGGGCCTTTACAGGTTACCAGTTTAAAGTTAAACAGGAGGTCTGCTGCTAGGACTGCTACTCTTACTCTGATGTAAGCAATACCTCACATGTGTGTTGCGATCAATGTGTGCTGTACATATGCGTGTAGTACCTACAGGCATCGATCCCGCTACCTCTCACATGCTAAGCGAGCGCTCTACCATTTGAGCTAATCCCCCTCATGAAATATTTGGAAGGTGGAGGGGTGGTGACCCCTAAACTCAACATTACGTACTACTGGTCTCTGAATTCTGCATCAATTACTACTGACCTTTGCACTCTGCATCACTACTGACCCCTGAACTCTGCAGTCAATGTTTGTTTTCAAACGCAGTGTCGAGAAAATTTGAAGGAGCAGGTCGGAACATTTTCCTCAATTGAGCAAATTTCTACCAATTACAAGAAGATTTGGAAGTAACTTAAAATGGCATTCATCAAGTCATCAAGTCATCGAATAGCCTAAGAATGGACATATAGATATTCGTGCAGTTATCTACTAGGCTATGGCCAGGTTTATTTGGCCCATAATTGCACTTAAAATATTAAAGTGCTGTAATGTTTATTTTCTACCTAAAAAAAGTAAAAGCCGAGCCAGGTAGGAGTCGAACCTACAATCTTCTGATCCGTAGTCAGACGCGTTATCCATTGCGCCACTGGCCCCTTGGTTGCCTGAAGCCCACCACAGTGTTTTCTTGTACGTATGAGGTGGTCTAAAGTTTATATAACTCAAAAACGTATCTTAACTGCTGTCTTTTGGTCCATTAAAAATACAAAGTAAAGCATTATCTGTTTATAAATTGCAACAAAAAAAAATTCTTCTTTGCCCCGGTAGTAGCCGGACACGATCGTCTGGGCTTCTGCTTCGTTAAGGGCCAAAAAATGCCCCGCCATCCACCTGCATGGTTTTCTCAGTTCTACTGAGCATTATCAAGCTTTTCGCGCCCACATGGCCAACCTGGGAAGACTTCCTCTCGCTAGCCTGGGAAGAGCAAGCACAGCTCTCCCTGGTGGTCTAGTTTTCTCAGTTCCACTGAGCATTATCAAGCTTTTCGCGCTTTTGCACCCACATGGCCAACCTGGGAAGACTTCCTCTCACTAGCCTGGGAAGAGCAAGGCACAGCTCTATCGTCTGGGCTTCTGCTTCGTTAAGGGCCAAAAAATGCCCTGCCATCCATCTGCATGGTTTTCTCAGTTCCACTGAGCGTTGTCAAGCTTTTCGCGCTTTTGTACCCACATGGCCAACCTGGGAAGACTTCCTCTCGCTAGCCTGGGCTTCTAGCCTGGGAAGAGCAAGGCACAGCTCTCCTTGGTGGTCTAGTGGCTAGGATTTGGCGCTCTCACCGCCGCGGCCCGGGTTCGATTCCTGGTCAGGGAATTCTTCTTTGCCCTGGTAGTAGCTGGACACTATCAGCTGGGCTTCTGCTTCGTTAAGGGCCAAAAAATGCCCCGCCATCCATCTGTATGGTTTTCTCAGTTCCACTGAGCGTTGTCAAGCTTTTCGCGCTTTTGTACCCACATGGCCAACCTGGGAAGACTTCCTCTCGCTAGCCTGGGAAGAGCAAGGCACAGGGCATGGAGAACGAGAATGTCACCCCGGGCTGCTAGGCCGGAAGCCTGAGGCCTATGCCGGGAACATCTGGCTGCTAGGCTATCTGAGGCCTATCCAGGAGCAGGAGAAGCAGCGCAGGATTGGGACTGCAGGATTGGAGTCCAACCGAGTTGTGAAGATTCAGCCGGGTGGGGAACCAGTTGTGGTCGGAGGTAGAAGGGAAGCTGTCTCCACTAAGGGACCGTCCACCTTGTTACCAGAGATCACAGTAAGTAAGCTGGAGCCAGTAACCAGAGCAGTCTTCTCACCAGCCAGAGACAGTGAAGAAGTGGGAAATCTTCAGCAAGTGCCAAGCCAGGGACCCAGCAGGATAGCGGGGGTGACGCTTGCGGAGTATACACCGTGTTAGCTGTGGAAGAGCTCAGGAGAGTCAGTGGCGACGGGATCTGGAGGTCTAATGAGAGACTGGGAGCTCAGTGAGTGAAGATCTACAGTGATATACTGTAATGTAAGAGAAGAACTGTTCTGTGCTGCCAATAGTTAACCACTTGACGCCCGCGCTATAGCCGAAAGACGGCTACAGCGCGGACGCTAACTGCCGGGAGGGCGCCCCTGGATGTCCTCCTGTTTACTTCCGAAATGCACGCTCCTGAGAGCGCACATTGTGGAAGTTCTGTGCTGGCTGTGTCCAAGGCACAGATCGCTGTAAACGGCCAATCACAGCGGCCGTTTACAACGCGATTGGCGTGTCCAATGAGAGATGATATCATAAGTAAACACATGAGATCATCTCTCAGCGCCGACTCTCCCTCCTCACACAGACAGCGAAAATAAAGTTCTATCTGTCCCCACTGCCACCTGTCCCCAGTGCCATTTGTCCCCAGTGCCACCTGTCAGTGCCATCTGTCCCCAGTGCCACGTATAAGTGCCATCTGTCATCAGTGCCACGTATAAGTGCCATCTGTCATCAGTGCCACATAGTGCCATCTGTCATCAGTGCCATATCAGTGTCACGTGTCATCAGTGCCACGTATCAGTGCCATCTGTCATCAGTGCCACCTGTCAGTGTCACGTGCCATCTGTTATCAGTGTCACGTGTCATCAATGCCACATATCAGTGCCATCTGTCATCAGTGTCACGTGTCATCAGTGCCACGTATTAGTGCCATCGGCCATCAGTGCCACGTATTAGTGCCATCTGTCATCAGTGCCACGTATTAGTGCATGTGTCATCAGTGCCACGTATAAGTGCCATCTGTCATCAGTGCCACATATTAGTGCCATCTGTCATCAGTGTCACGTGTCATCAGTACCCCGTATTAGTGGCATCTGTCATCAGTGCCACATCAGTTTCACATGTCATCAGTGCCACGTATCAGTGCCACCTGTCATCAGTGCCACATCAGTGTCATGTGTCATTGTCCTGGTGCTCCAGGGCCTTCAAAAGTGTAATAGGTAGTCAACAAGTTAGATGTGTAATTTATTTTCCTAGAACATGTGATGGCGCTCCCTGCATGTTGGGCCTCTCTAAGTAGCCAGGCTGTGGAAAAGTCCCACACATGTGGTATCGTAATACTCAGGAGGAGTAGCAGAATTTATTTTGGGGTGTCATTTATAGTATACACATGCCATGTGAGAGAAATAACCTATTACAATGACAATGTTGTGGAAAAAAAGAAAATAAATCTTCATTTTGAAAAGAATTGTGGGAAAAAATGACAACATCAAAAACCTCACCATGCCTCTTACTGAATACCTTGGAATGTCTACTTTCAAAAAAGGGGTCATTTGGGGGGTATTTGTACTTTCCTGGCTTGTTTGGGTCACAAGAAATGAGATTGGCCACCAGTGCATCAGATGTGATCAATTTTGTATAATTTGCACCACAGCTTGTAGACTCTCTAACTTTCACAAAGACCAAATAATATCCACTAATTTGGGTTATTTTTACCAAAGATATGTAGCAGTATAAATTGTGGCCAAAATTAATGAAGAAAAATTAATAATTTGCTAAATTTTATCACAGAAACATGCGATTTTTTTCAACATTTTCGGTCTTTTTTCATTTATAGCGCAAAAAATAAAAACCCAGAGGTGATCAAATACTGCCAAACGAAAACTGTATTTGTGGAAAAAAAAGGACAAAAAATTCATTTGGGTACAGTGTTGCATGACTGAGTAATTGTCATTCAAAGTGTGAGAGCACCGAAAGCTGAAAATTGGTCTGGGCAGGAGGGGGGTTTAAGTGCCTTGTAGGCAAGTGGTTAAGTACAACTACCGTTACTGACTGTTTTGTTGTCATAGGAGACAGCGGTCCTACCCTTCCACTAGCGGGAGGTCCGCCTGATCCAATAGGCTCACCTGGCACTTTGGCCAATCAGCAAACAGGTCTTACTGACCTGCCTCCGGATTGGCGGGGAGGGCCGATAGTGTGAAAATAGCAAAAATGTATTTGCGATCGACACACAATTGGGTGGGATCAGGGCGCGAGCCCACCCTATTTTGAAGCCTATTAGAGCCTCTGGCTCTAATCAGATGCTTAAACAAAACCCCCCCCCCGTCCTTGGAGTCTATGCGTCTGGCGTCCTGAAAGGGGCCGGGCGCATGGATAGGGAGGCGGTGGCAGGGATGAGGGGGCGGTGGCGCCCTAAATGCTCTGGTTGATTTTATTGAAAAGAAAATCGCTGGCTAAAAATCTTGACAGCTGCATCCACATCCCCGGTAAACCACTTCAAACCCATAACGTTCCGTAACGTAAATGTCCGTCAGGGGGTCCCAGGCCATACACTAGAAGAATGTGTCACCAGGTCGTTTTTGTTTTAAAAACATTGGTTTGATTTTCTGACTTGCTCTGCGCTGTGTGTGCTCTGCGCTGTGTCTGCTCTGTGTTACTGCAATGACTGTTCTTATAATGCTCTGTGTTGTCTAATTCTCTTGTGGTTCATCATTCTGCCCCATTCCTGACATTCCTCTTACATCAGGTTTTTATATTCCCATTTTTTCTATTGCAACCATAGAAAAAAAAAAGTCCCCTCATTACGGATTCCCGCCTCTAGTATGCATGCGTCAGATTCCCGCCCGAAATGCATGCACAGTGTAGTCCCGCTTTTCCCGCCCTCTATTGCGCATGCGTCGGATTCCCGCCCAGCGCATGCGCAGTACGGTCCCGCGATTCCCGGCCTCTAGTGCGCATGCGTCGGATTCCCGCCCGGCGCATGCGCAGTGTAGTCCCGCTTTTCCCGCCCTTTAGTGCGCATGCGTCGGATTCCCGCCAAGCGCATGCGCAGTACGGTCCCGCGATTCCCGGCCTCTAGTGAGCATGCGTCGGATTCCCGCCCAGCGCATGCGCAGTACAGTCCCGCTTTTCCCGCCCTTTAGTGCGCATGCGTCGGATTCCCGCCCAGCGCATGCGCAGTACAGTCCCGCGATTCCCGGCCTCTAGTGCGCATGCGTCGGATTCCCGCCCGGCGCATGCGCAGTGTAGTCCCGCTTTTCCCGCCATTTAGTGCGCATGCGTCGGATTCCCGCCCGGCGCATGCGCAGTACGGTCCCGCTTTTCCCGCCCTTTAGTGCGCATGCGTCGGATTCCCGCCCAGCGCATGCGCAGTACGGTCCCGCGATTCCCGCCCTTTAGTGCGCATGCGTCGGATTCCCGCCCGGCGCATGCGCAATAGGTCCCGCGATTCCCGCCCTTTAGTACGCATGCGTCGGATTCCCGCCCAGCGCATGCGCAGTACGGTCCCGCGATTCCCGCCCTTTAGTGCGCATGCGTCGGATTCCCGCCCGGCGCATGCGCAATAGGTCCCGCGATTCCCGCCCTTTAGTACACATGCGTCGGATTCCCGCCCGGCGCATGCGCAGTACGGTCCCGCTTTTCCCGCCCTTTAGTGCGCATGCGTTGGATTCCCGCCCAGCGCATGCGCAATAGGTCCCGCGATTCCCGCCCTTTAGTACGCATGCGTCGGATTCCCGCCCCGCGCATGCGCAGTACGGTCCCGCGATTCCCGCACCCGCAAAAAAAAAAAAAAAGAGCACACAGACAGCAGAGCACACATTCAGCAGAGCACACACAGCGCAGAGCACACAGATAGCAGAGCACACAGATAGCAGAGCACACAGACAGCAGAGCACACACAGCGCAGAGCACACAGACAGCAGAGCACACACAGCGCAGAGCACACAGATAGCAGAGCACACACAGCGCAGAGCACACAGACAGCAGAGCACACACAGCGCAGAGCACACAGACAGCAGAGCACACACAGCGCAGAGCACACAGACAGCAGAGCACACACAGCGCAGAGCACACAGATAGCAGAGCACACACAGCGCAGAGCACACAGACAGCAGAGCACACAGATAGCAGAGCACACACAGCGCAGAGCACACAGACAGCAGAGCACACAGACAGCAGAGCACACACAGCGCAGAGCACACAGACAGCAGAGCACACAGACAGCAGAGCACACACAGCGCAGAGCACACACAGCGCAGAGCACACAGACAGCAGAGCACACACAGCGCAGACACAGACACACACATTATCTTGTGTCTGCATGCGCTAAAACTCATTTTAGTGTATTTTGCCCTCAAAGATGCATTTGATAAAATGCTGCGCAAATATTATGTAACATAAAAAAAAAATTGCAGTGGCCGCCATTTTATTCTTCAGGGCCTTTGCTTTCATTAAACATGATCATTTTCTAGCAAACAATTACTGATTTTAACAAGTGTATGAAAAAAAAAAACGAAGAAAGAAAGAATTGCCCCGGACGTGAAGAGGTTAAAGCGGACGCATGTTCTGGTAGTACGCAGCCTGCAACAGAATCCGCGGTGACCTCTGTGAACATATATCTGTCACCTGCCCCCCCCCCCCATAACCCGGCCCCCCCTCGCCCGGCTCAGGGTCCCTCCTGCGCCTGTAAAGGAATTAAAGCTGAGGTGACAGAAATTTAACCCCGTCATATTAGCCGTGACGCTGAGAATGTGGCCCCATCCAGGGCAGCACTGAGCCCCCCCCCCCTCACCGCCGGCCTCATTACACCAATGATCAGGACTGTATGAAGCTCTAACGACCAGCAATACTCCCAGGTAACGTCTATTACGGGTGTCATTGTCAGTCTTGTCATACGCACTGCTTGCATGCTACCTGTTCATTCTTACCTTGCATGTTCCAACTTATTCCGGGTTCGTTCATGTTTTTTCTTCTATAAATCTGCTCATACTGGGTACCATATCCCATGTAGAATAGGATACGATCGGCTAGGATTAGGGACTTTTTAGGCAGGCCTGGTTCACACCTTGGCAGTTCGCTTTTCACTCGTTTCTGCAGTGCTTTTTGCGGTGCATTTTGCATTTTTGACACATTTTTTTTGTGCGTTTTTTTTTATGCGTTTTGCATTTTTTATGCTTTTTTTTTTGCCAAATTTGTTTTTGGGTGGAATAAAAAACACAAATCGCGGCAAAAACACACCACGCGCTCTTCTGCAGCTTCTCCATTGAAGTCTATTGAACCAAAAATTAGACGTGTGCCTGACGAAAAGATTTGTTTCGTTTCGTTCAGATTCGTTAATCTAGTTGTTTCGTTTTGTTAAATTCGGTTGATTCGTTCAATTCGTATTCGGAATTAGTTTTATGTATTTTTTCGAGTTTCCTTCGAATTTACAGTTTTTTTTTCGATTCGAAACGTTCAAATCTATGAATTTTGAATTGGTCAAATCGTTACTTTTTGTTTTTTTTTTAGATTCAAATTTGTTCAAAGTGAACAAACAAAAGAAAAATCTTCATCGAAGGATTACAACGTACAATTTAACCACTTCCCGCCCGGCCTATAGCAGAACGATGGCCGGAAGTGGTTCTGTTATCCTGACTGGGCGTCCATATGATGTCCAGAGGGATAAGCCGCGATCGCGCGCCCGTCTGACACGGCGCATCTCCGATCTCGGTAAAGAGCCTCTGACGGAGGCGCTTTACCGCGTGATCAGCTGTGTCCAATCGCAGCAGATCACAGTGTAAACAGGAAAAAAATGTGGCTTTTCCTCTACTCGCACTGACAGATGTTAGTAGGGGAGAGACAATCGGCTGCTCTCCTGACAGGGGGGTCTGCACTGATTGATTATCAGTGCAGACCCCCCCCCCCCCGAGGATGCCCACCCAGGACCACCAGGGACGCCCACCCCTGGCCAGCAGGTAAGCCCACTAGAGCACACCAGGGATGGCAATCATTTCTCATTAGAGAGCGCTCTCCCCCTTTTGACCATAATAGGGATGGAAATGTATGACCTTACCAGGCCATCGTTTCACTCAAAGTCCCAAGGGATGGAATACATGGCCTTATTAGGCCATAGTTTAATTTAAAGTCCCTAAAAACTATTTGTACTTTAAAACCATTTCCCACTACAGATGGCACTCTGTGCCCATCAGTGCCTGCCAGCGCCTCTGATCAGTGCTGCCTATCAGTGCCATCAACAGGGCTGGACTGGGACAAAAATGTGGCCCTGGACTTCATCCAGACCAGCCCAGGGCACAACACACCAGGGTACAGTGCACATCAGGGCACGGTACAGAGCCCAGCACATCAGGGTACAGCACATCAGGGCACAAGGCACATCCAGGCACAACACATCAGGGTACAGCACATCAGGGTATAGCACACCAGGACACAGCACATCAGGGTACAGGGAATCAGGGTACAGCGCATCAGGGCAGGGTACAGAGCCCAGCACATCAGGGTACAGGGCACATCAGGGCACAGTACATCAGGGTACAGGGCACAGCACATCAGGGCACAGTACACCAGGGTACAGGACACAGCACATCAGGGTTCAGGACATCAGGGTACAGGGCACAGCACATCAGGGTATAGCACATCAGGGTACAGGGCACAGCACATCAGGGCACAGTACACCAGGGTACAGGACACAGCACATCAGGGTTCAGGACATCAGGGTACAGGGCACAGCACATCAGGGCACAGTACACCAGGGTACAGGACACAGCACATCAGGGTTCAGGACATCAGGGTACAGGGCACAGCACATCAGGGTATAGCACATCAGGGTACAGGGCACAGCACATCAGGGTACAGGACATCAGGGCACAGGTCACAGTACATCAGGGCACACGACATTGAGGCACAGCACACCGGGGCACAGGATATCATGGCACAAGACATCGGGGCATGGGGCACATCAGGGCACGGTACAGAACCCAGCACATCAGGGTACAGAGCCCAGCACATCAGGGCACAGCACATCAGGGTATAGCACATCAGGACACAGCACATCAGGGTACAAGGCATCAGGGTACAGAGCTGCGTGATCAGCCACGTCCAATCACGGCTGATCCCAGTGTAAACAGGAAGAGCCGCTTAGCTGACAGACGTGAGTAGAGGAGAGCCGATCGACTGCTCTCCTGACAGGGGAGATCTGTGATGATTGCCCGCCCAGGACCACCAAGGATGCCCACAAAGGACGCCCACCAGATATGCCACCCTGGACCACCAGGGATATGCCAGTGTCCAGGCAGATGCCAATCGGTGCCCATCAGCAATGCCTGCCAGTGCCATCAGTGATGCCTATCAGTGCCACCCATCAATGCCCATCAGTGCCGCCTATCATTGCCACTCATAAGTGCCCATCAGTGTTGCCTATCAGTGCCCATCAGTACCACCTATGAGTGCCCATCAGTGCTGCCTATCAGTGCCACCTCATTGGTGCCCATCAGTGAAGGAGAAAACGTACTAATTTACTAAATTTTATAACAGAAACAAAGTGGTCTTTTTTTTATTTGTTTAGCAAAAAATAAAAACCGCAGAGGTGATCAAATACCACTAGGGGCACTTTAACACTGCCAGCGCCCGGGCATCGGCGGTAAAGCACCGACGCTATTCGACCGCTAGCGGGGCAGTTTTAACCCCAGCTAGCAGCCAAAAAAGGGTTAAAACCACACGCAAAACTGTGCTGCAGCAGCGATTTGCAGGTGGTTCGGCGGCGCTGCCCATTGATCTCAATGGGCAGGGGCGCTTTAGCAGCGGTGTATTCACCGCTCCTACAGCGCTACAAAGAAGCTGCTTGCAGGACTTTTTGTGCCGTCCTGCCAGCGCAGCGCCCCCAGTGTGAAAGCACTCGGGCTTTCACTCTGAGATTGCTGCTGAGGCTTTTTTCAGGAGCTTTACAGGCGCTATTTTTAGCGCTAAAGCGCTGGAAAACACCTCCAGTGTGAAATGGGTGTAAAATAAAGCTCTATTTGTGGGAACAAAATGATAAAAATTCTGTTTTGGTGCAGTGTAGCATGACCGCGCAATTGTCATTTAAAAAGTGACAGCGCTGAAAATTGGCCTGGGTAGGAAAGGGGGGAAGTGCCCGGTATTGAAGTGGTTAAAGGAGCCGACGTACCAGTATGGCGATTCACGGGAACGGGCCGACCTGCCGCAGTATAATGACGCTGGTCGGCAAGAGGTTAATATGATGTATGTTATTTGTAAATCTCTTTTCTAAAAATGAATAAAAAAATTATTTAAACCTAAATGCTTTGTCTCATCCATGTAAACTGATACATTCTACTAGAGAGCTTGTGGGAAAACAACAGACTTGCTGGCTGGATCGCCTGATACAAATAAAAGAAAGAAAGCGTAAAAAAAAAAAAAAAAAAACTAAAGCAGCCACCACATCTTAGAAATGGTAAGCTGTAATATAATAAATGTTTGCTTTTGGGTTTAATACGGCGTTGAGGAGTCTGCAGCTGTTATCCTTTGTAATGTGCCAAACCTGCAAATCAGCTGAGAAATTCCGGACGGATTCATATATTCAGACTTGTCCATGTATACCAGGCACAGGAACCCCATAAAGTGTGTCATATCATACAAAGAGCTTTCGCTAAAATGACCATTATTGGGGATTTCTTCTTTAAGGCCCCTTTCACACTGGGGCGGGGAGCCGCGGTGACGGTAAAGCAGCGCTATATTTAGCGCTGCTTTACCGTCGTTTTAACCGCGGTATTCGGCCGCTCGCGGTGCGGTTTTAACCCCCGCGAGCGCTCCCGAAAAGGGGTTAAACACCCCCCGCAGAGCGCCGCCGTAACGGCGCTTTGCGGCGGTATTGCCGCGGTTTCACCGCGGTGTCCCATTCAATGGGAAGGAGCGGTATAGGAGCGGTGAACACACCGCTCCTATCCCGCTCCAAAGATGCTGCTAGCAGGACTTTTTTTGTCATCCTGCTAGCGCACCGCTCCAGTGTGAAAGCCGGATTTTTTCATGCGGTGAACAGGCCGTGTGCCAGGGGCGCCATCTGCAGCATTAATGCAGGAAGGGCAGAGGGTCAGAGAGTGAGGACAGGACTCCGCCAGAGAGAAGAATCTGCTTTATCACTTCCTTGCTTCACCGAATCCACGGCTCTGATATCTTCATATAATACAACAATGGAATGCCGCTGTTAAAGAAGAACCCTGCACACAATTTTAGTACTGGTGTAGCAAAGGCCTCCAAAGACCTCCAGAGTCAGGGAAAGCTGACATCTGTCTTTGTAGGGTCGGTTACCAGGCATGGTGGGTGTGATGCAAGATGGATCGATGGTAGGGTTGCCACCTGTCCGGGATTCACCCGGACAGTACGGGTTTTGAAACATGTGCCCGGGTCTCTGACCACCTGAGACCCGGACACATTATTAATTTGAGACCCGCCAGTGGCTCCCTGTGACATCAGTGTGGCCGTGTCTCCTAGATTTCGGGTCCGCAACGGCACAACGCTGCTTGATTTCTGCCCAGGAGTCGGGACACAGAGGCAGAGGCGGAGCCTCCACGGTGCTCTCCTCGAATCCTCTTGCTGCCTGCAGAAGGGCCAAGGAGGTGGGCAGAGCCTCCCTATTCCCTGCTGCTCTGGAATGTGTGCAGAGATCGCGCTGGGACTGCAGCCAAAGCTTGTAAGGTAAGTTTTTGCCATGTCAGGATTTCAAAGTACTCACCCCCCTCCCCCCTCCCCCCACCATACATGCATACACCCCCCTCCCCCCACCATACACTATACATGCATACACCCCCCTCCCCCCACCATACATGCATACACCCCCCCACCATACACTATACATGCATACACCCCCCTCCCCCCACTATACATGCATACACCCCCGTCCCCCACCATACACTATACATGCATACACCCCCGTCCCCCACCATACACTATACATGCATACACCCCCCTCCCCCCACCATACACTATACATGCATACACCCCCTCCCCCCACCATACACTATACATGCATACACCCCCCTCCCCCCACCATACATTATACATGCATACACCCCCCTCCCCCCACCATACACTATACATGCATACAACCCCCTCCCCCACCATACACTATACATGCATACACCCCCCTCCCCCCCCATACACTATACATGCATACACCCCCCTCCCCCACCATACACTATACATGCATACACCCCCCACCATACATGCATACACCCCCTCCCCGGCCCGGGTTCGATTCCCGGTCAGGGAATTCTTCTTTGCCCTGGGAGTAGCTGGACACTATCGTCTGGGCTTCTGCTTCGTTAGGGGCCAAAAAATGCCCCGCCATCCATCGGCATGGTTTTCTCAGTTCCACTGAGCGTTGTCAAGCTTTTCGCGCTTTTGTTCCCACATGGCCAACCTGGGACCACTTCCTCTCGCTAGCCTGGGAAGAGCAAGGCACAGCTCTCCCTGGTGGTCTAGTGGCTAGGATTCGGCGCTCTCACCGCCGCGGCCCGGGTTCGATTCCCGGTCAGGGAATTCTTCTTTGCCCTGGGAGTAGCTGGACACTATCGTCTGGGCTTCTGCTTCGTTAGGGGCCAAAAAATGCCCCGCCATCCATCGGCATGGTTTTCTCAGTTCCACTGAGCGTTGTCAAGCTTTTCGCGCTTTTGTTCCCACATGGCCAACCTGGGACGACTTCCTCTCGCTAGCCTGGGAAGAGCAAGGCACAGCTCTCCCTGGTGGTCTAGTGGCTAGGATTCGGCGCTCTCACCGCCGCGGCCCGGGTTCGATTCCCGGTCAGGGAATTCTTCTTTGCCCTGGGAGTAGCTGGACACTATCGTCTGGGCTTCTGCTTCGTTAGGGGCCAAAAAATGCCCCGCCATCCATCGGCATGGTTTTCTCAGTTCCACTGAGCGTTGTCAAGCTTTTCGCGCTTTTGTTCCCACATGGCCAACCTGGGACGACTTCCTCTCGCTAGCCTGGGAAGAGCAAGGCACAGCTCTCCCTGGTGGTCTAGTGGCTAGGATTCGGCGCTCTCACCGCCGCGGCCCGGGTTCGATTCCCGGTCAGGGAATTCTTCTTTGCCCTGGGAGTAGCTGGACACTATCGTCTGGGCTTCTGCTTCGTTAGGGGCCAAAAAATGCCCCGCCATCCATCGGCATGGTTTTCTCAGTTCCACTGAGCGTTGTCAAGCTTTTCGCGCTTTTGTTCCCACATGGCCAACCTGGGACGACTTCCTCTCGCTAGCCTGGGAAGAGCAAGGCACAGCTCTCCCTGGTGGTCTAGTGGCTAGGATTCGGCGCTCTCACCGCCGCGGCCCGGGTTCGATTCCCGGTCAGGGAATTCTTCTTTGCCCTGGGAGTAGCTGGACACTATCGTCTGGGCTTCTGCTTCGTTAAGGGCCAAAACATGCTCCGCCATCCATCTGCATGGTTTTCTCAGTTCCACTGAGCGTTGTCAAGCTTTTCGCGCTTTTACACCCACATGGCCAACCTGGCAAGACTTCCTCTCGCTAGCCTGGGAAGAACATGGCACAGCTCTCCCTGGTGGTCTAGTGGCTAGGATTCGGCGCTCTCACCGCCGCGGCCCGGGTTCGATTCCCGGTCAGGGAATTCTTCTTTGCCCTGGTAGTAGCTGGACACTATCGTCTGGGCTTCTGCTTCGTTAGGGGCCAAAACATGCTCCGCCATCCATCTGCATGGTTTTCTCAGTTCCACTGAGCGTTGTCAAGCTTTTCGCGCTTTTACACCCACATGGCCAACCTGGCAAGACTTCCTCTCGCTAGCCTGGGAAGAACATGGCACAGCTCTCCCTGGTGGTCTAGTGGCTAGGATTCGGCGCTCTCACCGCCGCGGCCCGGGTTCGATTCCCGGTCAGGGAATTCTTCTTTGCCCTGGGAGTAGCTGGACACTATCGTCTGGGCTTCTGCTTCGTTAGGGGCCAAAAAATGCCCCGCCATCCATCGGCATGGTTTTCTCAGTTCCACTGAGCGTTGTCAAGCTTTTCGCGCTTTTGTTCCCACATGGCCAACCTGGGACGACTTCCTCTCGCTAGCCTGGGAAGAGCAAGGCACAGCTCTCCCTGGTGGTCTAGTGGCTAGGATTCGGCGCTCTCACCGCCGCGGCCCGGGTTCGATTCCCGGTCAGGGAATTCTTCTTTGCCCTGGGAGTAGCTGGACACTATCGTCTGGGCTTCTGCTTCGTTAGGGGCCAAAAAATGCCCCGCCATCCATCGGCATGGTTTTCTCAGTTCCACTGAGCGTTGTCAAGCTTTTCGCGCTTTTGTTCCCACATGGCCAACCTGGGACGACTTCCTCTCGCTAGCCTGGGAAGAGCAAGGCACAGCTCTCCCTGGTGGTCTAGTGGCTAGGATTCGGCGCTCTCACCGCCGCGGCCCGGGTTCGATTCCCGGTCAGGGAATTCTTCTTTGCCCTGGGAGTAGCTGGACACTATCGTCTGGGCTTCTGCTTCGTTAGGGGCCAAAAAATGCCCCGCCATCCATCGGCATGGTTTTCTCAGTTCCACTGAGCGTTGTCAAGCTTTTCGCGCTTTTGTTCCCACATGGCCAACCTGGGACGACTTCCTCTCGCTAGCCTGGGAAGAGCAAGGCACAGCTCTCCCTGGTGGTCTAGTGGCTAGGATTCGGCGCTCTCACCGCCGCGGCCCGGGTTCGATTCCCGGTCAGGGAATTCTTCTTTGCCCTGGGAGTAGCTGGACACTATCGTCTGGGCTTCTGCTTCGTTAGGGGCCAAAAAATGCCCCGCCATCCATCGGCATGGTTTTCTCAGTTCCACTGAGCGTTGTCAAGCTTTTCGCGCTTTTGTTCCCACATGGCCAACCTGGGACGACTTCCTCTCGCTAGCCTGGGAAGAGCAAGGCACAGCTCTCCCTGGTGGTCTAGTGGCTAGGATTCGGCGCTCTCACCGCCGCGGCCCGGGTTCGATTCCCGGTCAGGGAATTCTTCTTTGCCCTGGGAGTAGCTGGACACTATCGTCTGGGCTTCTGCTTCGTTAGGGGCCAAAAAATGCCCCGCCATCCATCGGCATGGTTTTCTCAGTTCCACTGAGCGTTGTCAAGCTTTTCGCGCTTTTGTTCCCACATGGCCAACCTGGGACGACTTCCTCTCGCTAGCCTGGGAAGAGCAAGGCACAGCTCTCCCTGGTGGTCTAGTGGCTAGGATTCGGCGCTCTCACCGCCGCGGCCCGGGTTCGATTCCCGGTCAGGGAATTCTTCTTTGCCCTGGGAGTAGCTGGACACTATCGTCTGGGCTTCTGCTTCGTTAGGGGCCAAAAAATGCCCCGCCATCCATCGGCATGGTTTTCTCAGTTCCACTGAGCGTTGTCAAGCTTTTCGCGCTTTTGTTCCCACATGGCCAACCTGGGACCACTTCCTCTCGCTAGCCTGGGAAGAGCAAGGCACAGCTCTCCCTGGTGGTCTAGTGGCTAGGATTCGGCGCTCTCACCGCCGCGGCCCGGGTTCGATTCCCGGTCAGGGAATTCTTCTTTGCCCTGGGAGTAGCTGGACACTATCGTCTGGGCTTCTGCTTCGTTAGGGGCCAAAAAATGCCCCGCCATCCATCGGCATGGTTTTCTCAGTTCCACTGAGCGTTGTCAAGCTTTTCGCGCTTTTGTTCCCACATGGCCAACCTGGCACCACTTCCTCTCGCTAGCCTGGGAAGAGCAAGGCACAGCTCTCCCTGGTGGTCTAGTGGCTAGGATTCGGCGCTCTCACCGCCGCGGCCCGGGTTCGATTCCCGGTCAGGGAATTCTTCTTTGCCCTGGGAGTAGCTGGACACTATCGTCTGGGCTTCTGCTTCGTTAGGGGCCAAAAAATGCCCCGCCATCCATCGGCATGGTTTTCTCAGTTCCACTGAGCGTTGTCAAGCTTTTCGCGCTTTTGTTCCCACATGGCCAACCTGGCAAGACTTCCTCTCGCTAGCCTGGGAAGAGCAAGGCACAGCTCTCCCTGGTGGTCTAGTGGCTAGGATTCGGCGCTCTCACCGCCGCGGCCCGGGTTCGATTCCCGGTCAGGGAATTCTTCTTTGCCCTGGGAGTAGCTGGACACTATCGTCTGGGCTTCTGCTTCGTTAGGGGCCAAAAAATGCCCCGCCATCCATCGGCATGGTTTTCTCAGTTCCACTGAGCGTTGTCAAGCTTTTCGCGCTTTTGTTCCCACATGGCCAACCTGGGACAGACTTCCTCTCGCTAGCCTGGGAAGAGCAAGGCACAGCTCTCCCTGGTGGTCTAGTGGCTAGGATTCGGCGCTCTCACCGCCGCGGCCCGGGTTCGATTCCCGGTCAGGGAATTCTTCTTTGCCCTGGGAGTAGCTGGACACTATCGTCTGGGCTTCTGCTTCGTTAGGGGCCAAAAAATGCCCCGCCATCCATCGGCATGGTTTTCTCAGTTCCACTGAGCGTTGTCAAGCTTTTCGCGCTTTTGTTCCCACATGGCCAACCTGGGACGACTTCCTCTCGCTAGCCTGGGAAGAGCAAGGCACAGCTCTCCCTGGTGGTCTAGTGGCTAGGATTCGGCGCTCTCACCGCCGCGGCCCGGGTTCGATTCCCGGTCAGGGAATTCTTCTTTGCCCTGGGAGTAGCTGGACACTATCGTCTGGGCTTCTGCTTCGTTAGGGGCCAAAAAATGCCCCGCCATCCATCGGCATGGTTTTCTCAGTTCCACTGAGCGTTGTCAAGCTTTTCGCGCTTTTGTTCCCACATGGCCAACCTGGGACGACTTCCTCTCGCTAGCCTGGGAAGAGCAAGGCACAGCTCTCCCTGGTGGTCTAGTGGCTAGGATTCGGCGCTCTCACCGCCGCGGCCCGGGTTCGATTCCCGGTCAGGGAATTCTTCTTTGCCCTGGGAGTAGCTGGACACTATCGTCTGGGCTTCTGCTTCGTTAGGGGCCAAAAAATGCCCCGCCATCCATCGGCATGGTTTTCTCAGTTCCACTGAGCGTTGTCAAGCTTTTCGCGCTTTTGTTCCCACATGGCCAACCTGGCAAGAGTTCCTCTCGCTAGCCTGGGAAGAGCAAGGCACAGCTCTCCCTGGTGGTCTAGTGGCTAGGATTCGGCGCTCTCACCGCCGCGGCCCGGGTTCGATTCCCGGTCAGGGAATTCTTCTTTGCCCTGGGAGTAGCTGGACACTATCGTCTGGGCTTCTGCTTCGTTAGGGGCCAAAAAATGCCCCGCCATCCATCGGCATGGTTTTCTCAGTTCCACTGAGCGTTGTCAAGCTTTTCGCGCTTTTGTTCCCACATGGCCAACCTGGGACGACTTCCTCTCGCTAGCCTGGGAAGAGCAAGGCACAGCTCTCCCTGGTGGTCTAGTGGCTAGGATTCGGCGCTCTCACCGCCGCGGCCCGGGTTCGATTCCCGGTCAGGGAATTCTTCTTTGCCCTGGTAGTAGCTGGACACTATCGTCTGGGCTTCTGCTTCGTTAAGGGCCAAAACGTGCTCCGCCATCCATCTGCATGGTTTTCTCAGTTCCACTGAGCGTTGTCAAGCTTTTCGCGCTTTTTTTACACCCACATGGCCAACCTGGCAAGACTTCCTCTCGCTAGCCTGGGAAGAACATGGCACAGCTCTCCCTGGTGGTCTAGTGGCTAGGATTCGGCGCTCTCACCGCCGCGGCCCGGGTTCGATTCCCGGTCAGGGAATTCTTCTTTGCCCTGGTAGTAGCTGGACACTATCGTCTGGGCTTCTGCTTCGTTAAGGGCCAAAAGATGCTCCGCCATCCATCTGCATGGTTTTCTCAGTTCCACTGAGCGTTGTCAAGCTTTTCGCGCTTTTACACCCACATGGCCAACCTGGCAAGACTTCCTCTCGCTAGCCTGGGAAGAACATGGCACAGCTCTCCCTGGTGGTCTAGTGGCTAGGATTCGGCGCTCTCACCGCCGCGGCCCGGGTTCGATTCCCGGTCAGGGAATTCTTCTTTGCCCTGGTAGTAGCTGGACACTATCGTCTGGGCTTCTGCTTCGTTAGGGCCAAAGAATGCCCCGCCATCCATCTGCATGGTTTTCTCAGTTCCACTGAGCGTTGTCAAGCTTTTCGCGCTTTTGTTCCCACATGGCCAACCTGGCAAGACTTCCTCTCGCTAGCCTGGGAAGAGCAAGGCACAGCTCTCCCTGGTGGTCTAGTGGCTAGGATTCGGCGCTCTCACCGCCGCGGCCCGGGTTCGATTCCCGGTCAGGGAATTCTTCTTTGCCCTGGGAGTAGCTGGACACTATCGTCTGGGCTTCTGCTTCGTTAGGGCCAAAAAATGCCCCGCCATCCATCTGCATGGTTTTCTCAGTTCCACTGAGCGTTGTCAAGCTTTTCGCGCTTTTGTTCCCACATGGCCAACCTGGCAAGACTTCCTCTCGCTAGCCTGGGAAGAGCAAGGCACAGCTCTCCCTGGTGGTCTAGTGGCTAGGATTCGGCGCTCTCACCGCCGCGGCCCGGGTTCGATTCCCGGTCAGGGAATTCTTCTTTGCCCTGGTAGTAGCTGGACACTATCGTCTGGGCTTCTGCTTCGTTAAGGGCCAAAACATGCTCCGCCATCCATCTGCATGGTTTTCTCAGTTCCACTGAGCGTTGTCAAGCTTTTCGCGCTTTTACACCCACATGGCCAACCTGGCAAGACTTCCTCTCGCTAGCCTGGGAAGAACATGGCACAGCTCTCCCTGGTGGTCTAGTGGCTAGGATTCGGCGCTCTCACCGCCGCGGCCCGGGTTCGATTCCCGGTCAGGGAATTCTTCTTTGCCCTGGTAGTAGCTGGACACTATCGTCTGGGCTTCTGCTTCGTTAAGGGCCAAAACATGCTCCGCCATCCATCTGCATGGTTTTCTCAGTTCCACTGAGCGTTGTCAAGCTTTTCGCGCTTTTACACCCACATGGCCAACCTGGCAAGACTTCCTCTCGCTAGCCTGGGAAAAATATGGCACAGCTCTCCCAGGTGGTCTAGTGGCTAGGATTCGGCGCTCTCACCGCCGCGGCCCGGGTTCGATTCCCGGTCAGGGAATTCTTCTTTGCCCTGGTAGTAGCTGGACACTATCGTCTGGGCTTCTGCTTCGTTAAGGGCCAAAAAATGCCCCGCCATCCATCTGCATGGTTTTCTCAGTTCCACTGAGCGTTGTCAAGCTTTTCGCGCTTTTGTTCCCACATGGCCAACCTGGGACCACTTCCTCTCGCTAGCCTGGGAAGAGCAAGGCACAGCTCTCCCTGGTGGTCTAGTGGCTAGGATTCGGCGCTCTCACCGCCGCGGCCCGGGTTCGATTCCCGGTCAGGGAATTCTTCTTTGCCCTGGTAGTAGCTGGACACTATCGTCTGGGCTTCTGCTTCGTTAGGGGCCAAAAAATGCCCCGCCATCCATCGGCATGGTTTTCTCAGTTCCACTGAGCGTTGTCAAGCTTTTCGCGCTTTTGTTCCCACATGGCCAACCTGGGACCACTTCCTCTCGCTAGCCTGGGAAGAGCAAGGCACAGCTCTCCCTGGTGGTCTAGTGGCTAGGATTCGGCGCTCTCACCGCCGCGGCCCGGGTTCGATTCCCGGTCAGGGAATTCTTCTTTGCCCTGGGAGTAGCTGGACACTATCGTCTGGGCTTCTGCTTCGTTAGGGGCCAAAAAATGCCCCGCCATCCATCGGCATGGTTTTCTCAGTTCCACTGAGCGTTGTCAAGCTTTTCGCGCTTTTGTTCCCACATGGCCAACCTGGGACGACTTCCTCTCGCTAGCCTGGGAAGAGCAAGGCACAGCTCTCCCTGGTGGTCTAGTGGCTAGGATTCGGCGCTCTCACCGCCGCGGCCCGGGTTCGATTCCCGGTCAGGGAATTCTTCTTTGCCCTGGGAGTAGCTGGACACTATCGTCTGGGCTTCTGCTTCGTTAAGGGCCAAAACATGCTCCGCCATCCATCTGCATGGTTTTCTCAGTTCCACTGAGCGTTGTCAAGCTTTTCGCGCTTTTACACCCACATGGCCAACCTGGCAAGACTTCCTCTCGCTAGCCTGGGAAGAACATGGCACAGCTCTCCCTGGTGGTCTAGTGGCTAGGATTCGGCGCTCTCACCGCCGCGGCCCGGGTTCGATTCCCGGTCAGGGAATTCTTCTTTGCCCTGGTAGTAGCTGGACACTATCTGCTTCGTTAAGGGCCAAAAAATGCTCCGCCATCCATCTGCATGGTTTTCTCAGTTCCACTGAGCGTTGTCAAGCTTTTCGCGCTTTTGTTCCCACATGGCCAACCTGGGACCACTTCCTCTCGCTAGCCTGGGAAGAGCAAGGCACAGCTCTCCCTGGTGGTCTAGTGGCTAGGATTCGGCGCTCTCACCGCCGCGGCCCGGGTTCGATTCCCGGTCAGGGAATTCTTCTTTGCCCTGGGAGTAGCTGGACACTATCGTCTGGGCTTCTGCTTCGTTAAGGGCCAAAAAATGCTCCGCCATCCATCTGCATGGTTTTCTCAGTTCCACTGAGCGTTGTCAAGCTTTTCGCGCTTTTTTCCCACATGGCCAACCTGGCACGACTTCCTCTCGCTAGCCTGGGAAGAGCAAGGCACAGCTCTCCCTGGTGGTCTAGTGGCTAGGATTCGGCGCTCTCACCGCCGCGGCCCGGGTTCGATTCCCGGTCAGGGAATTCTTCTTTGCCCTGGTAGTAGCTGGACACTATCGTCTGGGCTTCTGCTTCGTTAAGGGCCAAAACATGCTCCGCCATCCATCTGCATGGTTTTCTCAGTTCCACTGAGCGTTGTCAAGCTTTTCGCGCTTTTGTTCCCACATGGCCAACCTGGCAAGACTTCCTCTCGCTAGCCTGGGAAGAGCAAGGCACAGCTCTCCCTGGTGGTCTAGTGGCTAGGATTCGGCGCTCTCACCGCCGCGGCCCGGGTTCGATTCCCGGTCAGGGAATTCTTCTTTGCCCTGGTAGTAGCTGGACACTATCGTCTGGGCTTCTGCTTCGTTAAGGGCCAAAACATGCTCCGCCATCCATCTGCATGGTTTTCTCAGTTCCACTGAGCGTTGTCAAGCTTTTCGCGCTTTTGTTCCCACATGGCCAACCTGGGACGACTTCCTCTCGCTAGCCTGGGAAGAGCAAGGCACAGCTCTCCCTGGTGGTCTAGTGGCTAGGATTCGGCGCTCTCACCGCCGCGGCCCGGGTTCGATTCCCGGTCAGGGAATTCTTCTTTGCCCTGGTAGTAGCTGGACACTATCGTCTGGGCTTCTGCTTCGTTAAGGGCCAAAACATGCTCCGCCATCCATCTGCATGGTTTTCTCAGTTCCACTGAGCGTTGTCAAGCTTTTCGCGCTTTTGTTCCCACATGGCCAACCTGGCAAGACTTCCTCTCGCTAGCCTGGGAAGAACAAGGCACAGCTCTCCCTGGTGGTCTAGTGGCTAGGATTCGGCGCTCTCACCGCCGCGGCCCGGGTTCGATTCCCGGTCAGGGAATTCTTCTTTGCCCTGGTAGTAGCTGGACACTATCGTCTGGGCTTCTGCTTCGTTAAGGGCCAAAACGTGCTCCGCCATCCATCTGCATGGTTTTCTCAGTTCCACTGAGCGTTGTCAAGCTTTTCGCGCTTTTACACCCACATGGCCAACCTGGCAAGACTTCCTCTCGCTAGCCTGGGAAGAGCAAGGCACAGCTCTCCCTGGTGGTCTAGTGGCTAGGATTCGGCGCTCTCACCGCCGCGGCCCGGGTTCGATTCCCGGTCAGGGAATTCTTCTTTGCCCTGGTAGTAGCTGGACACTATCGTCTGGGCTTCTGCTTCGTTAAGGGCCAAAACATGCTCCGCCATCCATCTGCATGGTTTTCTCAGTTCCACTGAGCGTTGTCAAGCTTTTCGCGCTTTTACACCCACATGGCCAACCTGGCAAGACTTCCTCTCGCTAGCCTGGGAAGAGCAAGGCACAGCTCTCCCTGGTGGTCTAGTGGCTAGGATTCGGCTCTCTCACCGCCGCGGCCCGGGTTCGATTCCCGGTCAGGGAATTCTTCTTTGCCCTGGTAGTAGCTGGACACTATCGTCTGGGCTTCTGCTTCGTTAAGGGCCAAAACATGCTCCGCCATCCATCTGCATGGTTTTCTCAGTTCCACTGAGCGTTGTCAAGCTTTTCGCGCTTTTGTTCCCACATGGCCAACCTGGCACGACTTCCTCTCGCTAGCCTGGGAAGAGCAAGGCACAGCTCTCCCTGGTGGTCTAGTGGCTAGGATTCGGCGCTCTCACCGCCGCGGCCCGGGTTCGATTCCCGGTCAGGGAATTCTTCTTTGCCCCGGTAGTAGCTGGACACTATCGTCTGGGCTTCTGCTTCGTTAAGGGCCAAAAAATGCCCCGCCATCCATCTGCATGGTTTTCTCAGTTCCACTGAGCGTTGTCAAGCTTTTCGCGCTTTTGTTCCCACATGGCCAACCTGGCAAGACTTCCTCTCGCTAGCCTGGGAAGAGCAAGGCACAGCTCTCCCTGGTGGTCTAGTGGCTAGGATTCGGCGCTCTCACCGCCGCGGCCCGGGTTCGATTCCCGGTCAGGGAATTCTTCTTTGCCCTGGGAGTAGCTGGACACTATCGTCTGGGCTTCTGCTTCGTTAGGGGCCAAAAAATGCCCCGCCATCCATCGGCATGGTTTTCTCAGTTCCACTGAGCGTTGTCAAGCTTTTCGCGCTTTTGTTCCCACATGGCCAACCTGGGACGACTTCCTCTCGCTAGCCTGGGAAGAGCAAGGCACAGCTCTCCCTGGTGGTCTAGTGGCTAGGATTCGGCGCTCTCACCGCCGCGGCCCGGGTTCGATTCCCGGTCAGGGAATTCTTCTTTGCCCTGGGAGTAGCTGGACACTATCGTCTGGGCTTCTGCTTCGTTAGGGCCAAAAAATGCCCCGCCATCCATCTGCATGGTTTTCTCAGTTCCACTGAGCGTTGTCAAGCTTTTCGCGCTTTTGTTCCCACATGGCCAACCTGGGACGACTTCCTCTCGCTAGCCTGGGAAGAGCAAGGCACAGCTCTCCCTGGTGGTCTAGTGGCTAGGATTCGGCGCTCTCACCGCCGCGGCCCGGGTTCGATTCCCGGTCAGGGAATTCTTCTTTGCCCTGGGAGTAGCTGGACACTATCGTCTGGGCTTCTGCTTCGTTAGGGGCCAAAAAATGCCCCGCCATCCATCGGCATGGTTTTCTCAGTTCCACTGAGCGTTGTCAAGCTTTTCGCGCTTTTGTTCCCACATGGCCAACCTGGGACGACTTCCTCTCGCTAGCCTGGGAAGAGCAAGGCACAGCTCTCCCTGGTGGTCTAGTGGCTAGGATTCGGCGCTCTCACCGCCGCGGCCCGGGTTCGATTCCCGGTCAGGGAATTCTTCTTTGCCCTGGGAGTAGCTGGACACTATCGTCTGGGCTTCTGCTTCGTTAGGGGCCAAAAAATGCCCCGCCATCCATCGGCATGGTTTTCTCAGTTCCACTGAGCGTTGTCAAGCTTTTCGCGCTTTTGTTCCCACATGGCCAACCTGGGACGACTTCCTCTCGCTAGCCTGGGAAGAGCAAGGCACAGCTCTCCCTGGTGGTCTAGTGGCTAGGATTCGGCGCTCTCACCGCCGCGGCCCGGGTTCGATTCCCGGTCAGGGAATTCTTCTTTGCCCTGGGAGTAGCTGGACACTATCGTCTGGGCTTCTGCTTCGTTAGGGGCCAAAAAATGCCCCGCCATCCATCGGCATGGTTTTCTCAGTTCCACTGAGCGTTGTCAAGCTTTTCGCGCTTTTGTTCCCACATGGCCAACCTGGGACGACTTCCTCTCGCTAGCCTGGGAAGAGCAAGGCACAGCTCTCCCTGGTGGTCTAGTGGCTAGGATTCGGCGCTCTCACCGCCGCGGCCCGGGTTCGATTCCCGGTCAGGGAATTCTTCTTTGCCCTGGGAGTAGCTGGACACTATCGTCTGGGCTTCTGCTTCGTTAGGGGCCAAAAAATGCCCCGCCATCCATCTGCATGGTTTTCTCAGTTCCACTGAGCGTTGTCAAGCTTTTCGCGCTTTTGTTCCCACATGGCCAACCTGGGACGACTTCCTCTCGCTAGCCTGGGAAGAGCAAGGCACAGCTCTCCCTGGTGGTCTAGTGGCTAGGATTCGGCGCTCTCACCGCCGCGGCCCGGGTTCGATTCCCGGTCAGGGAATTCTTCTTTGCCCTGGTAGTAGCTGGACACTATCGTCTGGGCTTCTGCTTCGTTAGGGGCCAAAAAATGCCCCGCCATCCATCGGCATGGTTTTCTCAGTTCCACTGAGCATTATCAAGCTTTTCGCGCTTTTACACCCACATGGCCAACCTGGCAAGACTTCCTCTCACTAGCCTGGGAAGAGCAAGGCACAGCTCTCCCTGGTGGTCTAGTGGCTAGGATTCGGCGCTCTCACCGCCGCGGCCCGGGTTCGATTCCCGGTCAGGGAATTCTTCTTTGCCCTGGGAGTAGCTGGACACTATCGTCTGGGCTTCTGCTTCGTTAAGGGCCAAAAAATGCCCCGCCATCCATCGGCATGGTTTTCTCAGTTCCACTGAGCGTTGTCAAGCTTTTCGCGCTTTTGTTCCCACATGGCCAACCTGGGACGACTTCCTCTCGCTAGCCTGGGAAGAGCAAGGCACAGCTCTCCCTGGTGGTCTAGTGGCTAGGATTCGGCGCTCTCACCGCCGCGGCCCGGGTTCGATTCCCGGTCAGGGAATTCTTCTTTGCCCTGGGAGTAGCTGGACACTATCGTCTGGGCTTCTGCTTCGTTAGGGGCCAAAAAATGCCCCGCCATCCATCGGCATGGTTTTCTCAGTTCCACTGAGCGTTGTCAAGCTTTTCGCGCTTTTGTTCCCACATGGCCAACCTGGGACGACTTCCTCTCGCTAGCCTGGGAAGAGCAAGGCACAGCTCTCCCTGGTGGTCTAGTGGCTAGGATTCGGCGCTCTCACCGCCGCGGCCCGGGTTCGATTCCCGGTCAGGGAATTCTTCTTTGCCCTGGGAGTAGCTGGACACTATCGTCTGGGCTTCTGCTTCGTTAGGGGCCAAAAAATGCCCCGCCATCCATCGGCATGGTTTTCTCAGTTCCACTGAGCGTTGTCAAGCTTTTCGCGCTTTTGTTCCCACATGGCCAACCTGGGCACCACTTCCTCTCGCTAGCCTGGGAAGAGCAAGGCACAGCTCTCCCTGGTGGTCTAGTGGCTAGGATTCGGCGCTCTCACCGCCGCGGCCCGGGTTCGATTCCCGGTCAGGGAATTCTTCTTTGCCCTGGGAGTAGCTGGACACTATCGTCTGGGCTTCTGCTTCGTTAGGGGCCAAAAAATGCCCCGCCATCCATCGGCATGGTTTTCTCAGTTCCACTGAGCGTTGTCAAGCTTTTCGCGCTTTTGTTCCCACATGGCCAACCTGGCACGACTTCCTCTCGCTAGCCTGGGAAGAGCAAGGCACAGCTCTCCCTGGTGGTCTAGTGGCTAGGATTCGGCGCTCTCACCGCCGCGGCCCGGGTTCGATTCCCGGTCAGGGAATTCTTCTTTGCCCTGGGAGTAGCTGGACACTATCGTCTGGGCTTCTGCTTCGTTAGGGCCAAAAAATGCCCCGCCATCCATCGGCATGGTTTTCTCAGTTCCACTGAGCGTTGTCAAGCTTTTCGCGCTTTTGTTCCCACATGGCCAACCTGGCACGACTTCCTCTCGCTAGCCTGGGAAGAGCAAGGCACAGCTCTCCCTGGTGGTCTAGTGGCTAGGATTCGGCGCTCTCACCGCCGCGGCCCGGGTTCGATTCCCGGTCAGGGAATTCTTCTTTGCCCTGGGAGTAGCTGGACACTATCGTCTGGGCTTCTGCTTCGTTAAGGGCCAAAAAATGCTCCGCCATCCATCTGCATGGTTTTCTCAGTTCCACTGAGCGTTGTCAAGCTTTTCGCGCTTGTGTTCCCACATGGCCAACCTGGCAAGACTTCCTCTCGCTAGCCTGGGACGAGCAAGGCACAGCTCTCCCTGGTGGTCTAGTGGCTAGGATTCGGCGCTCTCACCGCCGCGGCCCGGGTTCGATTCCCGGTCAGGGAATTCTTCTTTGCCCTGGTAGTAGCTGGACACTATCGTCTGGGCTTCTGCTTCGTTAAGGGCCAAAACGTGCTCCGCCATCCATCTGCATGGTTTTCTCAGTTCCACTGAGCGTTGTCAAGCTTTTCGCGCTTTTTCACCCACATGGCCAACCTGGCAAGACTTCCTCTCGCTAGCCTGGGAAGAACATGGCACAGCTCTCCCTGGTGGTCTAGTGGCTAGGATTCGGCGCTCTCACCGCCGCGGCCCGGGTTCGATTCCCGGTCAGGGAATTCTTCTTTGCCCTGGTAGTAGCTGGACACTATCGTCTGGGCTTCTGCTTCGTTAAGGGCCAAAAAATGCTCCGCCATCCATCTGCATGGTTTTCTCAGTTCCACTGAGCGTTGTCAAGCTTTTCGCGCTTTTACACCCACATGGCCAACCTGGCAAGACTTCCTCTCGCTAGCCTGGGAAGAACATGGCACAGCTCTCCCTGGTGGTCTAGTGGCTAGGATTCGGCGCTCTCACCGCCGCGGCCCGGGTTCGATTCCCGGTCAGGGAATTCTTCTTTGCCCTGGTAGTAGCTGGACACTATCGTCTGGGCTTCTGCTTCGTTAAGGGCCAAAAAATGCTCCGCCATCCATCTGCATGGTTTTCTCAGTTCCACTGAGCGTTGTCAAGCTTTTCGCGCTTTTGTTCCCACATGGCCAACCTGGGACGACTTCCTCTCGCTAGCCTGGGAAGAGCAAGGCACAGCTCTCCCTGGTGGTCTAGTGGCTAGGATTCGGCGCTCTCACCGCCGCGGCCCGGGTTCGATTCCCGGTCAGGGAATTCTTCTTTGCCCTGGGAGTAGCTGGACACTATCGTCTGGGCTTCTGCTTCGTTAGGGGCCAAAACATGCTCCGCCATCCATCTGCATGGTTTTCTCAGTTCCACTGAGCGTTGTCAAGCTTTTCGCGCTTTTACACCCACATGGCCAACCTGGCAAGACTTCCTCTCGCTAGCCTGGGAAGAACATGGCACAGCTCTCCCTGGTGGTCTAGTGGCTAGGATTCGGCGCTCTCACCGCCGCGGCCCGGGTTCGATTCCCGGTCAGGGAATTCTTCTTTGCCCTGGTAGTAGCTGGACACTATCGTCTGTGCTTCTGCTTCGTTAAGGGCCAAAACCTGCTCCGCCATCCATCTGCATGGTTTTCTCAGTTCCACTGAGCGTTGTCAAGCTTTTCGCGCTTTTACTCCCACATGGCCAACCTGGCAAGACTTCCTCTCGCTAGCCTGGGAAGAACATGGCACAGCTCTCCCTGGTGGTCTAGTGGCTAGGATTCGGCGCTCTCACCGCCGCGGCCCGGGTTCGATTCCCGGTCAGGGAATTCTTCTTTGCCCTGGTAGTAGCTGGACACTATCGTCTGGGCTTCTGCTTCGTTAGGGCCAAAAAATGCCCCGCCATCCATCGGCATGGTTTTCTCAGTTCCACTGAGCGTTGTCAAGCTTTTCGCGCTTTTTTACACCCACATGGCCAACCTGGCAAGACTTCCTCTCGCTAGCCTGGGAAGAGCAAGGCACAGCTCTCCCTGGTGGTCTAGTGGCTAGGATTCGGCGCTCTCACCGCCGCGGCCCGGGTTCGATTCCCGGTCAGGGAATTCTTCTTT
The DNA here is from genome assembly GCA_028564925.1 of Lithobates sylvaticus. Lineage (NCBI taxonomy): Eukaryota > Metazoa > Chordata > Amphibia > Anura > Ranidae > Lithobates > Lithobates sylvaticus. The sequence continues at coordinate 223,072,526 of CM053033.1, forward strand.
GCCCTGGGAGTAGCTGGACACTATCGTCTGGGCTTCTGCTTCGTTAGGGGCCAAAAAATGCCCCGCCATCCATCGGCATGGTTTTCTCAGTTCCACTGAGCGTTGTCAAGCTTTTCGCGCTTTTGTTCCCACATGGCCAACCTGGCAAGACTTCCTCTCGCTAGCCTGGGAAGAGCAAGGCACAGCTCTCCCTGGTGGTCTAGTGGCTAGGATTCGGCGCTCTCACCGCCGCGGCCCGGGTTCGATTCCCGGTCAGGGAATTCTTCTTTGCCCTGGTAGTAGCTGGACACTATCGTCTGGGCTTCTGCTTCGTTGGGGCCAAAAAATGCCCCGCCATCCATCGGCATGGTTTTCTCAGTTCCACTGAGCGTTGTCAAGCTTTTCGCGCTTTTGTTCCCACATGGCCAACCTGGGACGACTTCCTCTCGCTAGCCTGGGAAGAGCAAGGCACAGCTCTCCCTGGTGGTCTAGTGGCTAGGATTCGGCGCTCTCACCGCCGCGGCCCGGGTTCGATTCCCGGTCAGGGAATTCTTCTTTGCCCTGGGAGTAGCTGGACACTATCGTCTGGGCTTCTGCTTCGTTAGGGGCCAAAAAATGCCCCGCCATCCATCGGCATGGTTTTCTCAGTTCCACTGAGCGTTGTCAAGCTTTTCGCGCTTTTGTTCCCACATGGCCAACCTGGGACCACTTCCTCTCGCTAGCCTGGGAAGAGCAAGGCACAGCTCTCCCTGGTGGTCTAGTGGCTAGGATTCGGCGCTCTCACCGCCGCGGCCCGGGTTCGATTCCCGGTCAGGGAATTCTTCTTTGCCCTGGTAGTAGCTGGACACTATCGTCTGGGCTTCTGCTTCGTTAAGGGCCAAAACATGCTCCGCCATCCATCTGCATGGTTTTCTCAGTTCCACTGAGCGTTGTCAAGCTTTTCGCGCTTTTACACCCACATGGCCAACCTGGCAAGACTTCCTCTCGCTAGCCTGGGAAGAGCAAGGCACAGCTCTCCCTGGTGGTCTAGTGGCTAGGATTCGGCGCTCTCACCGCCGCGGCCCGGGTTCGATTCCCGGTCAGGGAATTCTTCTTTGCCCTGGTAGTAGCTGGACACTATCGTCTGGGCTTCTGCTTCGTTAAGGGCCAAAACATGCTCCGCCATCCATCTGCATGGTTTTCTCAGTTCCACTGAGCGTTGTCAAGCTTTTCGCGCTTTTACACCCACATGGCCAACCTGGCACGACTTCCTCTCGCTAGCCTGGGAAGAGCAAGGCACAGCTCTCCCTGGTGGTCTAGTGGCTAGGATTCGGCGCTCTCACCGCCGCGGCCCGGGTTCGATTCCCGGTCAGGGAATTCTTCTTTGCCCTGGGAGTAGCTGGACACTATCGTCTGGGCTTCTGCTTCGTTAGGGGCCAAAAAATGCCCCGCCATCCATCGGCATGGTTTTCTCAGTTCCACTGAGCGTTGTCAAGCTTTTCGCGCTTTTGTTCCCACATGGCCAACCTGGGACGACTTCCTCTCGCTAGCCTGGGAAGAGCAAGGCACAGCTCTCCCTGGTGGTCTAGTGGCTAGGATTCGGCGCTCTCACCGCCGCGGCCCGGGTTCGATTCCCGGTCAGGGAATTCTTCTTTGCCCTGGGAGTAGCTGGACACTATCGTCTGGGCTTCTGCTTCGTTAGGGGCCAAAAAATGCCCCGCCATCCATCGGCATGGTTTTCTCAGTTCCACTGAGCGTTGTCAAGCTTTTCGCGCTTTTACACCCACATGGCCAACATGGCACGACTTCCTCTCGCTAGCCTGGGAAGAGCAAGGCACAGCTCTCCCTGGTGGTCTAGTGGCTAGGATTCGGCGCTCTCACCGCCGCGGCCCGGGTTCGATTCCCGGTCAGGGAATTCTTCTTTGCCCTGGGAGTAGCTGGACACTATCGTCTGGGCTTCTGCTTCGTTAGGGGCCAAAAAATGCCCCGCCATCCATCGGCATGGTTTTCTCAGTTCCACTGAGCGTTGTCAAGCTTTTCGCGCTTTTACACCCACATGGCCAACCTGGGAGGACTTCCTCTCGCTAGCCTGGGAAGAGCAAGGCACAGCTCTCCCTGGTGGTCTAGTGGCTAGGATTCGGCGCTCTCACCGCCGCGGCCCGGGTTCGATTCCCGGTCAGGGAATTCTTCTTTGCCCTGGGAGTAGCTGGACACTATCGTCTGGGCTTCTGCTTCGTTAGGGGCCAAAAAATGCCCCGCCATCCATCGGCATGGTTTTCTCAGTTCCACTGAGCGTTGTCAAGCTTTTCGCGCTTTTGTTCCCACATGGCCAACCTGGAAGACTTCCTCTCGCTAGCCTGGGAAGAGCAAGGCACAGCTCTCCCTGGTGGTCTAGTGGCTAGGATTCGGCGCTCTCACCGCCGCGGCCCGGGTTCGATTCCCGGTCAGGGAATTCTTCTTTGCCCTGGGAGTAGCTGGACACTATCGTCTGGGCTTCTGCTTCGTTAGGGGCCAAAAAATGCCCCGCCATCCATCGGCATGGTTTTCTCAGTTCCACTGAGCGTTGTCAAGCTTTTCGCGCTTTTGTTCCCACATGGCCAACCTGGGACGACTTCCTCTCGCTAGCCTGGGAAGAGCAAGGCACAGCTCTCCCTGGTGGTCTAGTGGCTAGGATTCGGCGCTCTCACCGCCGCGGCCCGGGTTCGATTCCCGGTCAGGGAATTCTTCTTTGCCCTGGGAGTAGCTGGACACTATCGTCTGGGCTTCTGCTTCGTTAGGGGCCAAAACATGCCCCGCCATCCATCTGCATGGTTTTCTCAGTTCCACTGAGCGTTGTCAAGCTTTTCGCGCTTTTACACCCACATGGCCAACCTGGCAAGACTTCCTCTCGCTAGCCTGGGAAGAACATGGCACAGCTCTCCCTGGTGGTCTAGTGGCTAGGATTCGGCGCTCTCACCGCCGCGGCCCGGGTTCGATTCCCGGTCAGGGAATTCTTCTTTGCCCTGGTAGTAGCTGGACACTATCGTCTGGGCTTCTGCTTCGTTAAGGGCCAAAACATGCTCCGCCATCCATCTGCATGGTTTTCTCAGTTCCACTGAGCGTTGTCAAGCTTTTCGCGCTTTTGTTCCCACATGGCCAACCTGGCACGACTTCCTCTCGCTAGCCTGGGAAGAACATGGCACAGCTCTCCCTGGTGGTCTAGTGGCTAGGATTCGGCGCTCTCACCGCCGCGGCCCGGGTTCGATTCCCGGTCAGGGAATTCTTCTTTGCCCTGGTAGTAGCTGGACACTATCGTCTGGGCTTCTGCTTCGTTAGGGGCCAAAAAATGCCCCGCCATCCATCTGCATGGTTTTCTCAGTTCCACTGAGCGTTGTCAAGCTTTTCGCGCTTTTACACCCACATGGCCAACCTGGCAAGACTTCCTCTCGCTAGCCTGGGAAGAACATGGCACAGCTCTCCCTGGTGGTCTAGTGGCTAGGATTCGGCGCTCTCACCGCCGCGGCCCGGGTTCGATTCCCGGTCAGGGAATTCTTCTTTGCCCTGGTAGTAGCTGGACACTATCGTCTGGGCTTCTGCTTCGTTAGGGGCCAAAAAATGCTCCGCCATCCATCTGCATGGTTTTCTCAGTTCCACTGAGCGTTGTCAAGCTTTTCGCGCTTTTACACCCACATGGCCAACCTGGCAAGACTTCCTCTCGCTAGCCTGGGAAGAACATGGCACAGCTCTCCCTGGTGGTCTAGTGGCTAGGATTCGGCGCTCTCACCGCCGCGGCCCGGGTTCGATTCCCGGTCAGGGAATTCTTCTTTGCCCTGGGAGTAGCTGGACACTATCGTCTGGGCTTCTGCTTCGTTAGGGGCCAAAAAATGCCCCGCCATCCATCGGCATGGTTTTCTCAGTTCCACTGAGCGTTGTCAAGCTTTTCGCGCTTTTGTTCCCACATGGCCAACCTGGCAAGACTTCCTCTCGCTAGCCTGGGAAGAGCAAGGCACAGCTCTCCCTGGTGGTCTAGTGGCTAGGATTCGGCGCTCTCACCGCCGCGGCCCGGGTTCGATTCCCGGTCAGGGAATTCTTCTTTGCCCTGGTAGTAGCTGGACACTATCGTCTGGGCTTCTGCTTCGTTAAGGGCCAAAACATGCTCCGCCATCCATCTGCATGGTTTTCTCAGTTCCACTGAGCGTTGTCAAGCTTTTCGCGCTTTTACACCCACATGGCCAACCTGGCAAGACTTCCTCTCGCTAGCCTGGGAAGAACATGGCACAGCTCTCCCTGGTGGTCTAGTGGCTAGGATTCGGCGCTCTCACCGCCGCGGCCCGGGTTCGATTCCCGGTCAGGGAATTCTTCTTTGCCCTGGTAGTAGCTGGACACTATCGTCTGGGCTTCTGCTTCGTTAAGGGCCAAAACGTGCTCCGCCATCCATCTGCATGGTTTTCTCAGTTCCACTGAGCGTTGTCAAGCTTTTCGCGCTTTTACACCCACATGGCCAACCTGGCAAGACTTCCTCTCGCTAGCCTGGGAAGAACATGGCACAGCTCTCCCTGGTGGTCTAGTGGCTAGGATTCGGCGCTCTCACCGCCGCGGCCCGGGTTCGATTCCCGGTCAGGGAATTCTTCTTTGCCCTGGTAGTAGCTGGACACTATCGTCTGGGCTTCTGCTTCGTTAGGGGCCAAAAAATGCCCCGCCATCCATCTGCATGGTTTTCTCAGTTCCACTGAGCGTTGTCAAGCTTTTCGCGCTTTTACACCACATGGCCAACCTGGCAAGACTTCCTCTCGCTAGCCTGGGAAGAACATGGCACAGCTCTCCCTGGTGGTCTAGTGGCTAGGATTCGGCGCTCTCACCGCCGCGGCCCGGGTTCGATTCCCGGTCAGGGAATTCTTCTTTGCCCTGGTAGTAGCTGGACACTATCGTCTGGGCTTCTGCTTCGTTAGGGGCCAAAAAATGCCCCGCCATCCATCTGCATGGTTTTCTCAGTTCCACTGAGCGTTGTCAAGCTTTTCGCGCTTTTGTTCCCACATGGCCAACCTGGACCAGACTTCCTCTCGCTAGCCTGGGAAGAGCATGGCACAGCTCTCCCTGGTGGTCTAGTGGCTAGGATTCGGCGCTCTCACCGCCGCGGCCCGGGTTCGATTCCCGGTCAGGGAATTCTTCTTTGCCCTGGTAGTAGCTGGACACTATCGTCTGGGCTTCTGCTTCGTTAAGGGCCAAAACTTGCTCCGCCATCCATCTGCATGGTTTTCTCAGTTCCACTGAGCGTTGTCAAGCTTTTCGCGCTTTTGTTCCCACATGGCCAACCTGGCAAGACTTCCTCTCGCTAGCCTGGGAAGAACATGGCACAGCTCTCCCTGGTGGTCTAGTGGCTAGGATTCGGCGCTCTCACCGCCGCGGCCCGGGTTCGATTCCCGGTCAGGGAATTCTTCTTTGCCCTGGGAGTAGCTGGACACTATCGTCTGGGCTTCTGCTTCGTTAAGGGCCAAAAAATGCTCCGCCATCCATCTGCATGGTTTTCTCAGTTCCACTGAGCGTTGTCAAGCTTTTCGCGCTTTTACACCCACATGGCCAACCTGGCAAGACTTCCTCTCGCTAGCCTGGGAAGAGCAAGGCACAGCTCTCCCTGGTGGTCTAGTGGCTAGGATTCGGCGCTCTCACCGCCGCGGCCCGGGTTCGATTCCCGGTCAGGGAATTCTTCTTTGCCCTGGGAGTAGCTGGACACTATCGTCTGGGCTTCTGCTTCGTTAGGGGCCAAAAAATGCCCCGCCATCCATCGGCATGGTTTTCTCAGTTCCACTGAGCGTTGTCAAGCTTTTCGCGCTTTTGTTCCCACATGGCCAACCTGGGACGACTTCCTCTCGCTAGCCTGGGAAGAGCAAGGCACAGCTCTCCCTGGTGGTCTAGTGGCTAGGATTCGGCGCTCTCACCGCCGCGGCCCGGGTTCGATTCCCGGTCAGGGAATTCTTCTTTGCCCTGGGAGTAGCTGGACACTATCGTCTGGGCTTCTGCTTCGTTAGGGGCCAAAAAATGCCCCGCCATCCATCGGCATGGTTTTCTCAGTTCCACTGAGCGTTGTCAAGCTTTTCGCGCTTTTGTTCCCACATGGCCAACCTGGGACGACTTCCTCTCGCTAGCCTGGGAAGAGCAAGGCACAGCTCTCCCTGGTGGTCTAGTGGCTAGGATTCGGCGCTCTCACCGCCGCGGCCCGGGTTCGATTCCCGGTCAGGGAATTCTTCTTTGCCCTGGTAGTAGCTGGACACTATCGTCTGGGCTTCTGCTTCGTTAGGGGCCAAAAAATGCCCCGCCATCCATCTGCATGGTTTTCTCAGTTCCACTGAGCGTTGTCAAGCTTTTCGCGCTTTTCACCCACATGGCCAACCTGGCAAGACTTCCTCTCGCTAGCCTGGGAAGAGCAAGGCACAGCTCTCCCTGGTGGTCTAGTGGCTAGGATTCGGCGCTCTCACCGCCGCGGCCCGGGTTCGATTCCCGGTCAGGGAATTCTTCTTTGCCCTGGTAGTAGCTGGACACTATCGTCTGGGCTTCTGCTTCGTTAAGGGCCAAAACATGCTCCGCCATCCATCTGCATGGTTTTCTCAGTTCCACTGAGCGTTGTCAAGCTTTTCGCGCTTTTACACCCACATGGCCAACCTGGCAAGACTTCCTCTCGCGAGCCTGGGAAGAGCAAGGCACAGCTCTCCCTGGTGGTCTAGTGGCTAGGATTCGGCGCTCTCACCGCCGCGGCCCGGGTTCGATTCCCGGTCAGGGAATTCTTCTTTGCCCTGGGAGTAGCTGGACACTATCGTCTGGGCTTCTGCTTCGTTAGGGGCCAAAAAATGCCCCGCCATCCATCGGCATGGTTTTCTCAGTTCCACTGAGCGTTGTCAAGCTTTTCGCGCTTTTGTTCCCACATGGCCAACCTGGGAAGACTTCCTCTCGCTAGCCTGGGAAGAGCAAGGCACAGCTCTCCCTGGTGGTCTAGTGGCTAGGATTCGGCGCTCTCACCGCCGCGGCCCGGGTTCGATTCCCGGTCAGGGAATTCTTCTTTGCCCTGGGAGTAGCTGGACACTATCGTCTGGGCTTCTGCTTCGTTAGGGGCCAAAAAATGCCCCGCCATCCATCGGCATGGTTTTCTCAGTTCCACTGAGCGTTGTCAAGCTTTTCGCGCTTTGTTCCCACATGGCCAACCTGGGACCACTTCCTCTCGCTAGCCTGGGAAGAGCAAGGCACAGCTCTCCCTGGTGGTCTAGTGGCTAGGATTCGGCGCTCTCACCGCCGCGGCCCGGGTTCGATTCCCGGTCAGGGAATTCTTCTTTGCCCTGGGAGTAGCTGGACACTATCGTCTGGGCTTCTGCTTCGTTAGGGGCCAAAAAATGCCCCGCCATCCATCGGCATGGTTTTCTCAGTTCCACTGAGCGTTGTCAAGCTTTTCGCGCTTTTGTTCCCACATGGCCAACCTGGGAAGACTTCCTCTCACTAGCCTGGGAAGAGCAAGGCACAGCTCTCCCTGGTGGTCTAGTGGCTAGGATTCGGCGCTCTCACCGCCGCGGCCCGGGTTCGATTCCCGGTCAGGGAATTCTTCTTTGCCCTGGGAGTAGCTGGACACTATCGTCTGGGCTTCTGCTTCGTTAGGGGCCAAAAAATGCCCCGCCATCCATCGGCATGGTTTTCTCAGTTCCACTGAGCGTTGTCAAGCTTTTCGCGCTTTTGTTCCCACATGGCCAACCTGGCAAGACTTCCTCTCGCTAGCCTGGGAAGAGCAAGGCACAGCTCTCCCTGGTGGTCTAGTGGCTAGGATTCGGCGCTCTCACCGCCGCGGCCCGGGTTCGATTCCCGGTCAGGGAATTCTTCTTTGCCCTGGGAGTAGCTGGACACTATCGTCTGGGCTTCTGCTTCGTTAGGGGCCAAAAAATGCCCCGCCATCCATCTGCAGGGTTTTCTCAGTTCCACTGAGCGTTGTCAAGCTTTTCGCGCTTTTTTCCCACATGGCCAACCTGGCAAGACTTCCTCTCGCTAGCCTGGGAAGAGCAAGGCACAGCTCTCCCTGGTGGTCTAGTGGCTAGGATTCGGCGCTCTCACCGCCGCGGCCCGGGTTCGATTCCCGGTCAGGGAATTCTTCTTTGCCCTGGGAGTAGCTGGACACTATCGTCTGGGCTTCTGCTTCGTTAGGGGCCAAAAAATGCCCCGCCATCCATCTGCATGGTTTTCTCAGTTCCACTGAGCGTTGTCAAGCTTTTCGCGCTTTTGTTCCCACATGGCCAACCTGGCAAGACTTCCTCTCGCTAGCCTGGGAAGAACATGGCACAGCTCTCCCTGGTGGTCTAGTGGCTAGGATTCGGCGCTCTCACCGCCGCGGCCCGGGTTCGATTCCCGGTCAGGGAATTCTTCTTTGCCCTGGTAGTAGCTGGACACTATCGTCTGGGCTTCTGCTTCGTTAAGGGCCAAAACATGCTCCGCCATCCATCTGCATGGTTTTCTCAGTTCCACTGAGCGTTGTCAAGCTTTTCGCGCTTTTGTTCCCACATGGCCAACCTGGGACGACTTCCTCTCGCTAGCCTGGGAAGAGCAAGGCACAGCTCTCCCTGGTGGTCTAGTGGCTAGGATTCGGCGCTCTCACCGCCGCGGCCCGGGTTCGATTCCCGGTCAGGGAATTCTTCTTTGCCCTGGGAGTAGCTGGACACTATCGTCTGGGCTTCTGCTTCGTTAGGGGCCAAAAAATGCCCCGCCATCCATCGGCATGGTTTTCTCAGTTCCACTGAGCGTTGTCAAGCTTTTCGCGCTTTTGTTCCCACATGGCCAACCTGGGACGACTTCCTCTCGCTAGCCTGGGAAGAGCAAGGCACAGCTCTCCCTGGTGGTCTAGTGGCTAGGATTCGGCGCTCTCACCGCCGCGGCCCGGGTTCGATTCCCGGTCAGGGAATTCTTCTTTGCCCTGGGAGTAGCTGGACACTATCGTCTGGGCTTCTGCTTCGTTAGGGGCCAAAAAATGCCCCGCCATCCATCTGCATGGTTTTCTCAGTTCCACTGAGCGTTGTCAAGCTTTTCGCGCTTTTGTTCCCACATGGCCAACCTGGGACGACTTCCTCTCGCTAGCCTGGGAAGAGCAAGGCACAGCTCTCCCTGGTGGTCTAGTGGCTAGGATTCGGCGCTCTCACCGCCGCGGCCCGGGTTCGATTCCCGGTCAGGGAATTCTTCTTTGCCCTGGTAGTAGCTGGACACTATCGTCTGGGCTTCTGCTTCGTTAAGGGCCAAAACATGCTCCGCCATCCATCTGCATGGTTTTCTAAGTTCCACTGAGCGTTGTCAAGCTTTTCGCGCTTTTGTACCCACATGGCCAACCTGGCAAGACTTCCTCTCGCTAGCCTGGGAAGAGCAAGGCACAGCTCTCCCTGGTGGTCTAGTGGCTAGGATTCGGCGCTCTCACCGCCGCGGCCCGGGTTCGATTCCCGGTCAGGGAATTCTTCTTTGCCCTGGTAGTAGCTGGACACTATCGTCTGGGCTTCTGCTTCGTTAAGGGCCAAAACGTGCTCCGCCATCCATCTGCATGGTTTTCTCAGTTCCACTGAGCGTTGTCAAGCTTTTCGCGCTTTTATACCCACATGGCCAACCTGGCAAGACTTCCTCTCGCTAGCCTGGGAAGAACATGGCACAGCTCTCCCTGGTGGTCTAGTGGCTAGGATTCGGCGCTCTCACCGCCGCGGCCCGGGTTCGATTCCCGGTCAGGGAATTCTTCTTTGCCCTGGGAGTAGCTGGACACTATCGTCTGGGCTTCTGCTTCGTTAGGGGCCAAAAAATGCCCCGCCATCCATCGGCATGGTTTTCTCAGTTCCACTGAGCGTTGTCAAGCTTTTCGCGCTTTTGTTCCCACATGGCCAAC
>CM053033.1:223082826-223122826 GCA_028564925.1 Lithobates sylvaticus
CTGACTCTTTCCACATATCAAAATCCAAAAAAAAAAGGAACATCTTTCGAAAGGCAGCCAAAGTTAGGATTTCCTTCCATTTTGGGTAGATGACCTCTAACTTTCTGACGATGTCTCAAGAACAGGAAGTGATGAAGATTTCCACCTAACTGGTTCACCACAAGCCATCAAACCCAACAAACGTTCTGACTCTTTCTCTTCCAAAATTCTTATTTAAACAATCACAGATTAATAAAATAGAATAATACTATATCTCAATTCGCTGACAGACACGGCTATAGCCTCTATAAATTGTTCTTTCAAACATGACAAATTGTGTCTAATAACATTAATTAAACAGGTCGTATTTCATAAGCATTTAACATTTCCTTTTTACATCTAGACACTAATTTATGTTGCACTTTTACTTTGCATAGCTTCTTTCTTTTTTTTTTTTACATTCTTTCCGTGCTCCTGGAGCATAATTAAATCACCTGCAGAGTTTGGATATTTAATAACAATATGGCAAAACAGTACAAATTCCATAACACATTGAACAAAGCACCCTGTATAATTAATACCAAGCATCTCTCATTAAAAATAAGGCTCTTCACAGGCTCCCGGGCTATTTCGTACGTACAATGTGCAATGTTAATTTTCTCCTAACAGTTTTGGAGCTTGTGCTGATTTTATCACACAATAAGCATGTCTTCCTGGACTCCATAGTCACACCATGGATCCAGCACACTACGGTTCCAAGGAGGGGTAGGTAGGTGTTGAGGGATTTTGAGTTAAGCTGCGAAATTTAAAGGACCACGTGAAACTAAAACAGCGTTTTCCTTCTATAAAAGAGCTAATAATATGCACAAAAGTCCACGTAACCTCTTTCTTTCCCCCATCGGAATGTAACATGCAACTTATTACAGTGGCACACCAAGAAAATTAAAATGTCTATTCCTTGTTCAATATTTTTTTTTTCAAGTATACAAAGATAATCAAACATCAGTGAAAAGCTTCTTCAAAGAGGTTGAAGATGCTACAATAAATTTTTGAGAGCATTGTACCAAGTATAACTGTAAAAGAGGCTAATCAGCCTTGCAAAAAACAAAACATACCCATAAACAAAAATAGGAAGAGGCATGAACAGCTCTGAGGAAGGGGGTAAGTCCCCCCCGAAACGTGTCAGCTTACCAACATTGGCCAAAAGGGCAAGTTTAATTTGTTTGCATTAGCAAAATCGATACCACTTGGCCCAGAATATGGGAACGCCAAATGTAGTGGGATAAAACAAGCTACCGTGCTTTGAAAAAGTATTCATACCCCTTGACATTTTCCACATTTTGTCATAGTTTCATAGTTTCATAGTTAGTAAGGTTGAATAAAGACACCAGTCCATCCAGTTCAACCTGAGTGTCTACAACTGTCCCTATCCCTGTACATCGCACACTCACATCGGTCCCTACCCTCAAGGAGCCTGCAATCCAAGGTCCCCATTCATATACTAGGCCAATTTCTGGACAGAAGCCATTTAACCTACCAGCATGTCTTTGGAGTGTGGGAGGAAACTGGAGTACCCGGAGGAAACCCACGCAGGCACAGGGAGAACATGCAAACTCCAGGCAGGTAGTGTCATGGTTGGTCATGTTACAACCAAAAACGTAAATGTATTTTATTGGGATTTTATGTGATAGACCAACACAAAGTGGCACATAATTGTGAAGTGGAAGTAAAATGATAAATGTCTTTGAATTTTTTTTACAAATAAATATCTAAAAAAGTGTGGCGTGCATTTGTATTCACCCCCCTTTTCTCTGATATCCCTAACTAAAATCTAGTGGAACCAATTGCCTTCAGAAGTCACCTAATTAGTAAATAGAGTCCACCTGTGTGTAGTTTAATCAGCTGTTCTGTGAAGCCCTCAGAGGTTTGTTAGAGAACCTTAGTGAACAAACAGCATCATGAAGGCCAAGGAACACACCAGACAGGTCAGGGATAAAGTTGCTGAGAAGTTTAAAGCAGGGTTAGGTTATAAAAAAAAAATATCCCAAGCTTTGAACATCTCACGGAGCTCTGTTTAATCCATCATCCGAAAATGGAAAGAGTATGGCACAACTGCAAAACGTACCAAGACATGGCCGTCCACCTAACTGACCGGCCGGGCAAGGAGAGCATTCATCAGAGAAGCAGCCAAGAGTCCCATGGTAACTGGAGGAGCTGCAGAGATCCACAGTTTAGGTGGGGGAATCTGTCCACAGGACAACTATTAGTCGTGTTCTCCACAAATCTGGTCTTGTCACTCTATGGAAGAGTGACAAGAAGAAAGCCATTGTTGAAAGAAAGCCATAAGAAGTCCTGTTTGCAGTTTGTGAGAAGCCATGTGGGGGACACAGAAAACATGTGGAAGAAGGTTCTCTGGTCAGACAAGACCAAAATGGAACTTTTCGGCCTAAAAGTAAAATGCTATGTGTGTCAGAAAACTAACACTGCACATCACCCTGAACACACCCTCCCCACTGTGAAACATGGTGGTGGCAGCATCATGTTGTGGGGATGATTTTCTTCAATAGGGACAGGGAAGCTGGTCAGAGTAGATGGGAAGATGAATGGAGCCAAATACAGGCCAATCTTAGAAGAAAACCTGTTAGAGTCTGCAAAAGAGGTTCACCTTCTAGCAGGATAACGACCCTAAACATACAGCCAGAGCTACAATGGAATGGTTTAGATCAAAGCATATTCATGTGTTAGAATGGCCCAATCAAAGCCCAGACCTAAATCTAAATTGAGAATCTGTGGCAAGACCTGAACATTGCTGTTCACAGACGTTCTCCATCCAATCTGACAGACCTTGAAGTATTTTGCAAAGCAGAATGGGCAAAATGTCCCTCTCTAGATGTGCAAAGCTGGTAGAGACATCCCCCAAAAAGACTTGCAGCTGTAATTGCAGCGAAAGGTAGTTATACAAAGTACTGACCCACACTTTTCACATATTTATTTGTAAGAAATGTTGAAAACCATTTATCTATTTCCTTCCACTTCACAATTATGTGCCACTTTGTGTTGGTCCATCACATAAAATCCCCAAAAAATAATTTTACGTTTTTGGTTGTAACATGACAAAATGTGGAAATTTCAAAGGGTATGAATACTTTTTCAAGGCACCGTATCTGAAGGCAATACAGAGGCTACAGAGGAGTAAAGAGAAAAAGAATATGGGAGAGGGGGAAGAGGGAGTGGGTAAGGGGCGATGAGAAAAGAGGATGGGGAGATGGTCAGGGGGCTCTGAGATGGGGTATAGGGCCCTCATCTAGGTCAGACCAATGAATCAAAGTTGAAGTAGATGATGGTCAAAATTCCCTGGAGGGAAATGAGAAATCCAGGGGGCCAAAACCTGCCTAAATTTCAACATAGTTTCATTTGATTTAGCCATAAGCTTCTCATTGACTACGATCCATTGCATACAGGCTTTAATTTCAGTTATAGGGATTGTATCTGATAACCATGTCTTTTGCGACCGGGTGCTTCATGGCTGTCAATACATGAACCATTAAAGAATATTGTTTCTCAGTTTTAGGTTAAGAAGGGTTTCTTATGGTAGCATAGGTATTCATTTTTTCAAAAGAGTATTAAAAAAAAGGTCACAGATTTTGACTCCAGAATACATGTACCACTGGGCACGACTACCCAATATGAAAATATGACCCCCGGGTCTGGACAGCCATGAAAGCAAGAGCTGGGGTTGGATGAGTATGCTCTTGAAAATGTACTTTAAAACTGTTAATACTCGCCACAGATTATATGGACCTTTTCGTATGTGTTTTTTCCTTTTCTCTTTTATCCTTCCAGTATTTGGTCTTTCAATCCCCCCCCCCCTTCCCCCAAAGATTTATGCCTGCTTTATGTAAAGAAATGTTGACTGCTCTATGGTTTGTGCTCTTGATCAAAGCATTGTTCTTCCTGTAAGTCCCAAGGTGCCATATATATGTGGAAGGGTTAAAAGATTGGTTAAAAAGAACCTTGGATAGTAGACTTATATAGTGATGAATGGGTTGCCTTGTTTATGGTGGACTAAGTCAAACCAAAGAGTGAGATGTTCTCCAGAGCGTATTCTTCCCCTGGGTCGCCAAAGGGTGAGGTTCCATAAGTACCTGGCACGGTCACAACTACGGTTAAAGAGAACCTTGGGTGTTGAATTTGTGTCGCAATGAGCCAATTGTCTCATTCAAAGTGGGATTCACTCTAAATTAGGCCAAACCAGAAAGGGAAATGTTCTCCAGAGATTAGTGATCCACTTGGGCAAATCAATCAACCCTTTTATTCACTTGTAAAGGGACCAATTGGACCCTTTACTAATTCACTTTCTGGCCTCCAAACCCAGGATTCTTCCCTGCAAAGAGACTCAATCTAAGTCTCTGTCTGATAGCATAGGGGTCACCATGCTCAAAGAGGGAGATGTCCTCCAGAGCTTCTTCTTCCCCTGGGTCACCAAAGGGTGAGGTTCCATAAGTATGTGGAAGGGTCACAACTACGGTTAAAGAGAACCTAGGGTGTTGAATTTGTGTCGCGATGAGCCAATTGTCTCATTCAAAGTGGGATTCACTCTAAATTAGGCCAATCCAGAAAGGGAAATGTTCTCCAGAGATTAGTGATCCACTTGGGCAAATCAATCAACCCTTTTGTTCACTTGTAAAGGGACCAATTGGACCCTTTACTTATTCACTTTCTGGCCTCCAAATCCAGGATTCTTCCCTGCAAAGAGACCCGATCTAAATCTCTGTCTGCTAGCATAGGGGTCACCAGGATCTAGAGGGCAGGTACCCCTGACCCCTGTGACTTTCTTGCCCACTATTGAAGCCCCTAATGTGTAGCATAAGCCATTGTTTTCTACCAGTCTTTTCCAATATGTTCAATTTTGATTTATTTTACTTTGCATTTCATTTTTACATGGCAAGTTTTCATTTAAAGATTGATAAAAAAAAAAAAAACATATGGCTGAAATACAACTTTTGAGCTGGAGGGCAGTATCTGCATATGCATTATATGGAAAAAAACTGTATAGACACCTCTCCAAATTATTGATTTCAGGGGTTTGCAGTGAAGGGTACTGTTCATGCAACAGCATACAAAGACATTTTAGACAATTGTGTTCTTCCAACCTTCTGGTAACAGTTTGGTGAAGGCCCCATTCTGTATTGAATGACCAACAAGCTCATTAGAAGAGTTGGTCAAGTATCCACAAGCCATCTAGTGAGCATGCATCCAGTTTTCCATTGCAGTTAAAAGTTAGAAGATTTAATAAAGGAAATTCTATCTGCACTTCACATTCACACAGCATTGTTTTAATCTTGTCACTTGACAAAACTGCCTTGTCACTTTGTGCTGACTGACTGCTGTTTAACAGGGCATAATTTACAAACTGCAATTTGAAACCTTCAAAATAGACACAAAGAGACAACAATTTATTCTAAAATAAAAAAAAAAAACTGGTGAAACGCTCTTGATTTTTCTTAGCCAAAGCAAAGCTTGCAATAACGCTTAATTTCTTTTATTCTCTTGTTCTACAGCTGGGTCAACAACTTCGGACATGAAGGCCTTGGTGTCCTTTTGGATATTCTGGAGAGACTTCTGGACAAAAGACAGTAAGGAACATATTATATATTTTTAAACACACTAGAGGATTTAAATAAAGACCTAATTGATGTCATTTGATCTTGGATGGGGTGTGTGTTTGATGCTTCTCTCAGTGTTCCCTCTCCAGCACTCTCGGTGAGGTCACCTCCACCTGTGGCACATCTGTGATAAGTTTGGCTGGGCTACTTTTGCGGCTTGCTGAAGTGAGCACTCCATATAGTCCTATGGTTGACCACTAGTGGTTATATACAGTATTTCTGTCTCTTGGACCCCTAGAGATTTAGATGGGAGTCCTATAATAGATGTAGCACTAACCCCCAAAGGATCTGCTGGTTTAATTTGGGCTTACCGTTACCTTCTTGACCTCTTGTGCATCTAGGGGTTTAGGTAGAT
The DNA here is from genome assembly GCA_028564925.1 of Lithobates sylvaticus. Taxonomy (NCBI): domain Eukaryota; kingdom Metazoa; phylum Chordata; class Amphibia; order Anura; family Ranidae; genus Lithobates; species Lithobates sylvaticus. The sequence continues at coordinate 223,088,827 of CM053033.1, forward strand.
GGCCCAAAGAACTGCAGAGACCGACACTGGATCCACTTTGGGATTTTTATTTGCAGAAATGGTAGACAAAAACACAGTCTCTCAATAAAGGATAGAGGGTATAGGTAGGAAGTTCAGGTACTCTTGGAACTGCTTGAAACTGAATGTCTCTCACTATGAGATCCAGAGAATAGCCATTCACAACTGGATATCACAGCTATCGGATAAATCTTCTCTCGCTGGATTTAGCAGCCGATAGATTATTCAGATAGAGCAAAGTCTCTGCCACAGACTTGGTTGTAACTGAAGGATAGATGAGCTTAGAGAACCCTCATACGGCACCAGTATCTTGCAGCCGGTCCGGCGATACCGTACGAGGGTGGATTCACTTGGTGTCTTTCAACTTAGCTTCCAAGCTCTTACCAAGGCACCAGCCATTTTGCGTGGCCCTCTTCTGAAGAGTCCTCCCCTGATTGCGTTTTTAGTTGCTGGGCCTCTCCAAAGACGAGACGGCACCGGACCACCTTAGAATCCTCCTTCCAGTTACTGCGTCCCAGGCTAGCCAGCCCCGAGACTCGGAAATGGATGGATCCGCACCCCAGGCCATGAGGGCCCCTGAGGGCTGGTCAGGAGGACCAGGACCAAACAGACAGAAAGATCTTCTGGACCGGAACCCAGAAGCACGTGGCCTCAGTACCTTAAGTACCTTCTCCCAGAATTCACAGCAAGACGACACACTCACTGATTGGCTCCGAGAGAAATTGGCACCCAATGCGTCCAACCGGACCGCGTTCTCATGCTTGCCAGAGGTGACACCGACACCTATGGCCAAGCAGAACACAGTGCAATCCAGCCAGACTGGTACTGAAACCATAATTTAGAACAATTAACCCTAAAACCCAACTGTGGTTTTAGGAACATTACATTTACAAAAACATATAGCGCATGCTCGTCAGGAGCCCGGCACTACATATACTTTTTCACATAAAGTTCACATACAGTAACATCACTTGTCTATGCATGGGTTCTTCTACATCAACATGAACCACCTGGCTCGATGCAAGCAGCATTGCTCCTCTCCTTACTAGCCCTTCTGACTGTATTGTCCAGCTCTTGGCTCATTTAGTGTTTAGTCGCAGCACCATGCTCCACGACCCACTCCTGGCCTCTGGATAGGGGTTCTCTTTACAACCCGATAGAAGCCCACCTAACTCCTGGAACAAGACCACCTGGCCGATGGCCGGGGCAACTCTGACCCCTGCTTGAGACCCTTTGTCCCCCGCCTCCTGGCTAGGGCTCTTCTGATCCCTGGGGGAGACCATCTGTCTCCAATATGGGAGCTGTCTTCAAATTGGGAGCTATCTTCAGGCTTGAGTATATAACGACCCTGCACACCTGTGTACTCACACAGGCCGCAGTCACCTGGTAAAATCCAGACACAGAATTGAAGGTTCTGTCTCACCAAATACACTTTGGAACCTTCAAGTTCCAGGACCCGACCCGGGACTACAGAATCCAAAGAAAGTGAAAAACAAAACACAGCTATCTCCACTCAAAAATGATAGTTGGCGCAAGGGTAGGCAACCTCAGCGCTCCAGCTGTGGTGAAACTACAGATCCCATTATGCCTCTGCCTCTAGGAGTCATGCCTGTGATTATCAGGGTCTTGCAATGTCTCATGGGACTTGTAGTTTCACCACAGCTGGAGGGCCGAGGTTGCCTACCCCTGGTCTAGAACTTCACATTAACCCTTAATGTGAGTCCAGTTTAATTTTCTCCTATGTTTTCACAGAGGCAGGGCCTCACACACTCATAGTACACAGTGACAATACTGTATTATTGAATATGGTGTATTATATTCATTTAGTGTGACGCAAATTATGAAGTACTCAACCATATCAGCTTGGAGGAAGAACTAAAAAAAAATTGCCTTTAGCAATTCCTAAAATACAGCTATTTCCCTGATTAGATAAGGTGGAGAGTGCGACATTTCCTCCTCCTTGTCTCTCCACCTCGAGCAATCAGAGAACATTTTGCATTCATTGAGAAAATGCAACGTGATCATTGAATGGTGCCCCGTGCCAAGCAAGTGACCTCCGGTGTTCACAATGCAGCAGGGCAGCCGCTGGGCACAGGACATGGAAGCTAGTAGAGAAGATCACTGGAGTAGCAGTGTTTGCTATGGTAATTTCCAGCTTCTAGAGGAATCCCACAGCTATGGAATATGCATAGTTACATTGATCCAAGCTGTAAAACATCCATACCTGGAATTTATTAAGTTTATAGATATAGCTTAGATATTCTTTAATTTGTTCTCTGACTTAGAACATGATTGAGTACAAGTTCTCAACAAATCGAATAATGCAGATAAAGTAAATAAGTTATGAAGAAAAAAATAATAATCCATCAGGATCAGAAAAAATTATTGCAACGCAAAAGTATATTTTGTGAACCACTGACTCATCAATCATGTTAATCATTTTCTTTTTAAAGTATAAAAACCTAAAGCAACCAATCAGATGTGATTTCAAATATGATTGGGCAGATGCATTTCTCGTTGCTTTGCTGAATATGCTAATTGTTTTTTTTTTTTGTTCGCGCAACTGCATGGACGCTTAACTTCCTAGCTCCGCTCCAGCTTCGGGAACCGGAGGCTTTAGAAGCAACACCGCCGCCTTAAAATTACCCCAAACGGGTTCGGAGGTACCAGAGAGACCCCAGGATGGCCCGCAAACGGAAAGGAGCAACGCAGCTGAACAAACTGGAAAACTTCTTCCAGCAGAGAAGCCGAGACCAGACCCAAGATGGCGCCGGCCCTGGGAACAGCTCTCCTTCCTCCGTGGGCAGCCCGCGCTCAACAGCATCAAGCCCTCAAACACAGCAAAGCCCTGGCCACAACGCTCCGGGTGCCTCAACCCCTGTCTCCCGCAGCCCTGCAAAGTCCAAACCGAGGCTAGAGCCAGGCAACACGCTTCAGGACAGCATGGAGGAGACCAGAGAACTCGTGGACCCCTTCACGGCCTTCCCTACCTCGGGTAAGCCTGTTTCAGATACTACTTTGAAAGATATGCTGGTCTCCCTCCGCAGCTCAATGCATACGGACATTATGCAATGTGTCACTAGTTTTAAAGCAGAACTAGGGGCGGTTGGGAGCAGAGTGTCTCAGATTGAGGAGAAGATGGGGGAATTTGCTGAATCCCATAACAACCTCATAGATGCCCACAATGACCATGATGAGGAAATGGAGTGGCTAAGGTCAAAGGTCGCAGACCTCGAAGACAGGTCAAGACGCAATAATGTAAAAATTAGGGGGGTCCCCGAGACAATCCCCCCAACACAACTACACCAGTTTGCGCAAGACCTGATCAAGACATTTCTGCCAACCATCCCTGACGCAGACCTACATGTGGACCGCATTCACAGATTACCAAAGCCGTCCCATCTGCCTGACAACATACCTCGCGATGTGCTGATGCGGGTACATTTCTACCAAACAAAAGAACAGCTTATGTCAGCTTTTCGTAAAAACCAACAACCCCCTGACAAATATGCGCACATTCAGTTGTTCGCTGACCTGTCGCAATATACGATGCAAAAGCGCAAGTCGCTATTGCCAGTGACGAAGGCGCTCCGCAATCACAACATTGCCTATAGATGGGGCTACCCGGTCAAACTAACGATCACACATGAAGGTACCACCACTACTATTTCCGACGTAAACAAAGGGTTCGCACTACTTAAATCGTGGGACATTATACCCGAATATCCTCCAGACGCACCCTCTCGCCCTCCACACTCGGATGCCCACCTTGAGTGGCAAACGGTGACTAAGAAGAAAAACAAGAAGCAATCTGATACTAAAGCCTCCAAGAAAAAACCATGACTCCAAATCTACCTGACTAAGGTTCCTGAACTCTGGAGTTCCCAGTTGTGAACTTTTTTTTTTCACCCCTTCGAAATATGGGCAGCAGCTCTGCCCTCAAGTTCAAATACGTATGTGATCTCATAATACGTTGTTTGCTTTTTTACAGACTTACCCTAACCTTCTTTTCTACCCCACTTCCTCCCCTTCCTCTCCGGTCCGACCGACATCCTGACGCAGTCATCCTTCTCCTAATGGAAACCAGAAACCACCACAGAACTGACCACGGTCCTCGTCCACGGTCATCCCGGCCACCTCCAATCAAGCAAAGGTATGGCTCTTATCTTTTACTACTGACTCTCAATGGCAGTTAAAATTGTTTCGTTCAATGTGAACGGCCTCAACCACCCTGCCAAGAGATCCGCGGTCTGGAAAGAGGCCCTCAAATTGCAGGCGGACGTGTTGTGCCTTCAAGAGACACACTTCCTTCATAAAGACTCCCCAAGATTTTGCCACAGGAACTTCCCTCATGTTTTCTCAGCCTCAGCAACTTCTAAGCAAAAGGGGGTTCTTATCGCAATCAGGGACTCTGTGTCATTTTCCTTGCAGGACTCCATATCTGACCCCGAGGGGAGGTTCCTGATAATTATCGGTGAGTTAAACAACAAACCCTTCACGATTGTGAATCTCTATGCCCCCAACTCCCATCAACTGAGGTTTCTCCGGAGGCTCTATAACAAGATATCCCAATCTAAGAAGGGATCCTTGGTCATATGTGGTGACCACAATGTCTCCCCTGATCACTCCATGGACACAACCTCCTTAGCCAAAAAATCACCTTCTCCACTTCAACCCTTATTGAACGCTGAGGACATATATGATGTCTGGAGGTGCCAACACGCTGAAGAAAGGGACTACTCCTACCATTCGGCTAGACACAACTCCTACTCCAGGATCGATTTGATCTTAGTGGATAAATCACTCTTGCAGGCTGTGTCCTCCTCCACCATTCATAACATTACCTTCTCAGACCATGCACCGGTTTCAATCACGGTGGTGGAAGGTCACACACCAAGTCCTGCCTACATCTGGAGAGCAAACTCCAGAGTTTTTCGTGACCCCTCACACATCAAATATTTGGAGAAGAACCTCTCTGATTTTTTTGATATTAATGACTCATCTGTGTCTGACCCCTTTACAGTATGGTGTGCCCATAAGGCGTTTATTAGAGGCCTGATTCTTCAAATCTGTGCAAGGGAGAAGAGGCAGAGGACCCAGAAAGTTGATCTCCTTATTAAGGAGATTAACACCTTGGACACCTCCAATAAAGTAAATGCTAACCCCCAATCAGCCCAAAAGCTCTCGCAGCTTCGTTCTGATCTCAGACTCCTACTCGTCCAGCAATTTGACAAACATGTGCACTATCTAAAGCTATCTCACTACTCCTCGGGCAACCGAGCAGGCAAACACCTCGCTCAAAGACTCAAATCAGCTAGATCCAAAGCCAAAATTGCCTACCTACTACATCCCACAAGTAAAGCTAAATTATTTAATCCCAAAGATATTGCCAACTCTTTTGCAAACTATTACTCGTCGCTCTACAACTTAGCAGAGGACGAAAATACCCCCCAACCAACTGATCAGAATATACTAGATTTCCTAGACTCTATAAATCTTCCATCTCTTAATCCAGAGCAACTTGAAACACTTAATACCCCAATCACAGAAGCTGAGATCAGAAAGGCCATTCATGACCTCCCACTAGGTAAATCCCCAGGTCCGGATGGACTACCTAATGATTATTATAAGTCACTTCCTTCTAATCTAATCCAACCACTACGACAGATATTTACAAGTGCAATGTCCTCTGCCTCTTTTCCCCAGGAGATGTTAAAGGCATTTGTGGTGACCATCCCTAAACCGGGCAAGGAACCCACTACTCCCTCTAACTTCAGACCGATATCTTTACTTAATACTGATGTTAAATTGTACGCGAAAATTATAGCTCGTAGACTGCTTCAAGTAATACCCACTCTCATTGGACCTGACCAATCCGGTTTTACGCCGGGCAGGCAGGCCTCTGATGCCACGAGAAGAGTGTTGAACATCATGCAATACGCACAAACCTGTCGGACGTCTTCTCTACTCCTTTCCTTGGATGCGGAGAAGGCGTTCGACAGGGTGCATTGGGGCTATATGAAATACACATTGCTGAAATTTGGCTTTGCCGGGCCCATACTATCCGCTATTTTGGCCTTATACTCCTCTCCTTGTGCTCAGGTATATACGTCTAACATGCTCTCAGACACTTTTACCATAACCAACGGGACGAGACAAGGCTGCCCTCTTTCCCCCTTCATCTTTAACCTCATGATCGAACCCTTAGCAGAAAAAATTAGATCCCACCCCAACATCTCTGGATTTAAGATCCAGGGTCAGTCCCACAACATTAATTTGTTCGCGGACGATATAATCCTTTTCTTGACCTCACCTGAATATTCACTACAATATGCCCACAACACCCTCATAGACTTTAGTAGGATATCCTTCTACAAAGTGAATTGCACTAAATCTACTATCCTGGATTTAGGGATCCCCCATACAGTTAAGTCCTACCTACAGCAAGCCTTTCCCTATGTTTGGAGTGACAGTAGTATCACCTACTTAGGTATAAAATTAACGAAAAACCTTTTAGACCTTGCAGCAGCTAATTATCTGCCACTAATAGACAAACTTTCCAAGGAGACAAAAAGATTATCCAACACTGAACTCACTTGGACCGGGCGCCTAGCCTCGTTCAAGATGCTACTGCTACCCCAGATCCTATACATATTTAGGACACTAGCGGTCCCAGTACACAAATCACACTTCAAGGCCCTAAATTCTATTATGACCTCTTACATCTGGAAAGGCAAAAGACCTAGGTGTTCCAAGGCCCAACTGACTAAACACAGATCAGCGGGTGGAATGGGATTAGTGGACATTGAAGACTATTTCAGAGCTGCTTCCCTGACGCAACTTTCCAAATGGTTTAACCCTTCCCCTGACCACCTATGGTGCTGTATTGAACAATCCCTTCACCCTACAAACAACCTGAAAGAGCTACTCCTGGTGGACTCCTGGAAACAACTCTCGCTGAAAAGCCTCCCCCTTTCCATCCAGGCGACCTTGTTGGCCTGGAGGGATCTGGGGAAGGCCTCATCCCACACTGATGACCTTGTGCCCATTGTAGTCCCTCTCCACACACTGTCCCATGTAGTTCCCAACCTAAACACTATAGAGTGGCACGACAGGGGAATCACGACAGTCGACGACCTCTTCGAAAATGAGGAGTTACTATCCTTTACCTCACTCAGACATAAATTCAACCTACCGACCACAGACCAGTACAAATATATTCAAATAGTGCATTTTTTCAGCTCGATCAAATCTCGCCACGTGGTCCTACCCAGGGCTATATGGCGTTATTTCACTGCCGTACCGACTCCCCCCAAAGGTATCTCTCTATTTTACAACACCTTCCAGAACAAAATGCTTTTCAAAAAATCACTCCACTATCAAAAATGGGAAGCCGATTTGGGCTCTTCCTTTACGGATAAGCAATGGCAACACTCCTTGAGTTCGGTATATAAGGCCTCTAAATGTGTAAACCACTGGGAGCTGTCTCAAAAGATAGCTCTCAGATGGTACCTCACGCCTTACAGATTATATAAATTTGGGGCGCTGCCCTCGCAACTATGCTGGAGAGGATGTGGAGCGGTAGGCAATCTGCTCCACATGTTCTGGGCATGTAAACATCTAACTAGCTACTGGAACTCTGTTTTTCGCACAATCTCAAGCATCACTGGTTGTCTCACCAAACCTAGCCCTAGTTTGGCTGTGTTAAACTTGGGAATAGATAAATTCCCCGTTGAATTTAGGACTGTAATCACTCATATTCTCCTGGTTGCTAGGAACCTAATAGCCAGGCACTGGAAAGATAATATTGCACCGAATGTATCGGAGGTCATAGCCAACACCAGAACGCATTATGCTTACGAAGCCCTAATAGCATCCAAATCAGGAAGCTCCAAAACGTTTACCAAACACTGGGATATCTGGACCACTTGGTCCAAACAAGTTTAATGATATCTGCACCTCAACCTTTAGCTCAAAGCTTTAATTGTTAAGCGGCGTCTGGTGTCGGTCGGATCCCCTCCCCCCCCTGTTATTTCCCCCCTCTCTCTCTCTCTCTTCCTCTCACTTATCCCTCCCTCTCTAACTGTTACATATCTATAAAGTTTACTATGTCACCCCTGCGGGGGATATTTACAAGTATTGAGCAATGTTTACCACAGCTTTTTGAGGAATAAGTCATTTTGTTGTCATACCAACTGGTTAATAACTTGACAATGTATATCTCGCTCATACTGTAAAGATACTGTATTTCGTTTGTAACTCGTTTATTCTTTAATAAAAACTATTTACACAAAAAAGTCGTAATTCCCGCCTTGTCAGTTTTTTATTCTTTATCTGCATAAAGAGCACATCATTTTTACTTTTTTTTTTGCTGTTGTAAATAGTCACCAGTGACTAAAGGTATTCACAAATAATAGGATAGACGAGAAGGCCCCCAAGGAACTTTCCGAAACAAATACTTTAAATTGTCTGTCTATATTATTATTATAGACCTGCTTTGCATCCATAAAAATTCCCAATACTTCCGTTCATTTTTTATTCTTTCTCTGCATCAAGAGTGTGTGTATATAAATGTGTGTGTGTGTGTGTGTGTGTGTATATATATATTTTCCGACGGAAAACCTTTCTATCGGATTTTTCGATCGTGTGTATGCAATTTCCGACACGCAAAATTCCGACGCATGCTCAGAAACAATTAGACGCATTCTCGGAAGCATTAAACTTCCCTTTTATAGTGCAGTCGAACGTTTTTTAAGGCGTGGTGCTATTGACCATCGGAATTTGGTGTGACGGTGTGAAGGCAAGACAGTTTGAGCGGAATTCCGTTGGGAAAACCGCCAGAGCTTTTTCCAACGAGAATTTCCGATCTAGCGTACGCGGCTTGTCAGTTTTTTTATTCTTCCCCTACATCAAGAGTACTTTTTTTTTTTTTTATGTTTTTGCTGTTGTAACTAGTCACCAATGGCTAAAACCATTCATGAACAATAGGTTAGGTCCCCAAGAAACTTTTCCAAACCAATATTTCAAATTGTCTTCTTACATTAATGCATAGGACAGTTTTGCATTGATGAAAAGTCTTAAGACTCTCTGTCTATTTTTTTTTTTTATTCTTCCTCTACATTAAGAGTCGGTTTTGTTTCAATTTTTTTTTTTGCTGTTGTAAACAGTTCTTTTAATTACTAGAATCTTTCTTTTTTTGTGAAAAAAATAGCAAATTAAGGGTATGTCCCAGGGAATCCATGTTCAGAGCAGTGTCATCACTAGGACTGACTGTGGAACCACCAACTTGTTGAACTTCTTTCCTTGTCAGTTTTTTGGTTTCCCCTCTGCATCGAGAGTCTATAATTGTTACTTTAATTACTAGAATGTTCAATTATGTGTACAAAATATCAAATGAAGGGTATGTCAGTTATGGTCTCAGGGAATGCATGTTCACAACAGTGTTATCAGTAGGACCAGCTATAGACCAACCAACTTATTAAACTGCTTTCTTTCCGTGAAAAGTCTTAAGACTCCTTGATGTTATCATTCTTTCTCTGCGTCAAGAGTACATACTTGTTACTGTTTTAGCTGTTGCAAACAGCCCTTTTAATTTCTAAAATAGAATAAAGTACGTCAGTTATGGTCCTAGGGAATCCATGTTCAGAGCAGTGTCGTCACTGGGACCAACTATAGACCCACCAACTTTTTTGACCTGCCTTCCACCCATGACATGTCTTAAGACTCCTTGTCAGTATTTGTATTCCTCCTCTACATCAAGAGTAGTTCATGTTTACTTCTTAGCTGTTGTAACTAGTCACCAATGCCTAAAATCATTCATGAACAATAGGGTAGGTGAGAAGCCCAACAAACTTCCGCAAACAAACATTTCAAATCATCTTCTCATATTAATGTTTAGAGCTGCTTTGCATTCCGGCAAAGTCTTATGACTCCCTGTCCATGTATTCTTCTTCTTCTGCTTTAAGTGTCTATCATTTTTACTTGTTTTGCTGTTGTAAACCATCCTTTTAATTACTAGAATGCTCCTTTTTGTGACAAAATAGGAAAATAAGGGTATGTCATGTCAGTTATGGCCCCAGGGAATCCATGTTCAGAGCAGTGTCATCACTAGGACCAACCATGGACCCACCAACTTGTTGAACTTCTTTCCACTAATGCAAAGTCTCATTGACAGTTTTTTGTTTTCCCTTTGCATTAAGAGTCTTACTTTTTTTTGCGGTTGTAAACAGTTCTTTTAATTACTAGAATGTTCCTTTATGTGTACAAAATAAGAAATTAAGGGGTATGTCAGTTATCGTCTCGGGAAATCCATGTTCAGAGCAATGTCATCACTAGGGCTAACTATAGACTCAATAACTTGTTGAACTGCTTTCCATCCATGAAAAGTCTTAAGACTCTTATGCCGCGTACACACGTTCGGAATTTTCGTTGAAAAAAGCTCTGATGGTTTTCCCATCGGAATTCCGACGGAATTTCGCTCAAACTGTCTTGCCTACACACACGGTCACACCAAATTCCGACGGTCAATAACACCACGACATACAACACGTTCGACTGCACTATAAAAGGGAAGTTTAATGCTTCTGAGCATGCGTCAAATTGTTTCCGAGCATGCGTCGGAATTTTGCGTGTCGGAATTGCATACACACGATCGAAAAATCCGATAGGTTTTTCGGCGGAAAAATTAAGAACAGGTTCTCAATCCAAAGTCCGTCGGAAATGCAGACAGAAAAAGACCGTTGGGCATACACATGGTCGGAAAATTCGATGAAAAGCTCCCATCGGACTGTTTCCATCGGAAATTCCGACCGTGTGTATGCGGCATTAGTCATTTATTTTTATTTTTTTACTGTCTGCATCAAGAGTCTAAAACTGTGTATTGTTAAAAAGTAAATTGTTAAAAAGCAGTAACACTGGAGTTCATGAGAGATATAAGAAACTGCAGGATAGGTTAACCGAGATTCCATTATTAAAACGGTCACACCAGTTTTAAATAGACTATTTGGAAATTACATTATTTAGACGTTCAACAAGTCCATATTTTCTACTTTTTTAGTTAGACTGATTTGTCAAATTTTTCTTTCAATTGGAGTACTTTGTACCTTTAGTAAGTAATACAGAAAAACTAGCAGCTCAAAAAAAAAAAATAGGCTAATGAGATACTTTCTTCAACAGTATGGCTTACAAAGGATTCTGGAAGAAGAGCGAAGTTTGCTCCTGTTGGCCAGAGCGATTGATCCCAAACAAGCCAACATGATGACCGAAATCCTGAAGATCTTATCTGCCATCTGCATTGTTGGAGAGGACAATATGTAAGTTGGGGTAATGTGGAAGAGGTGTGTTCATAATGTATTTGTTGCCTAAATATAAGACAGAACTTCATCTAAAGCATTGTTAATAGTTTTAAATAGTGTAGGGTAGAGAAATGAACCTCTGCCAGCCTTTATTGCTGTCTTTGCCCCCATGGGAGAAGTGTTCACTAATTTTCTGTCCCACAAAAGGAAATGAGATGAAATCTCCTAAATTTTAGGATAAATCTTTCCATTGATAGCTGTCTGTGTAATGCCCCGTACACACGGTCGGAAATTCCGACGGAAAATGTCCGATCGGACCATGTTGTCGGAAAATCCGCCCGTGTGTGGGCTCCATCGTACTTTTTTCGTCGGAATCTCCGACGGAACAAAATTGAGATCCTGCTCTCAAATTTTCCGACAACAAAATCCGATCAGACTTTTTCCGATCTTGTGTAGAGAGTTCCGACGGACAAAGTGCCACGCATCCTCAAATCAAATTACGAGACCAAAGCTATTGGCTAATAGCCTCTACGTAGTTCCGTCATATGCAACGAACGTCACCACATTCAGAATGATCGGATTTTCCGACAACTTTGTCCGACCGTGTGTATGCAACACCAGTGTTGGACAAAATCCGTCGGAAAAAATCCAACAGATTTTGTGGTTGGAATTTCCGACCGTGTGTACGGGGCATAACAGTTGTCCCCATTGGGAAATATCACCTCTACTCCTCTTCCATTGACAACTCTAAGTGCCATTTCAAATTGGTGGCACCTTCAAACTGGTGACCTCTCACCTAAATGCCAACATTGCAGCTGGTCATACATGCTACAACCATGAAATTTAACTTGTCTGGCAAAGATTGAAAAGCGGCACCGCCTGACAAACTCGCCCATTGATGCCACTTTAACCACTCCCAAAATTGCCCTTTCAGTTTTGGACGAATGCAAGCAAGGTGGATTACGTGTTGGGCCCTTACAATACTGTATCTTGGGTATTGTGAGGACAGCTATCCTTACTAGAACTGAGAGTTCCACCTTACTCAATGCCAGATGATGACTGTTTCATAATATCTACTGGCTGGCAGAGAGGGACATGTTCCTTATGACCTTGTGAGATGGGCAAAGACCCCAATTACTACTGTGTGATTCAGCCAATTAGTGCCAAAACTAAACTGAAATGTTCGCTTTGGCTGAAACAGTCCTTTAAATGAACTGTCCTCTATTAAAATTGTAATTACTATTGTGAAAAAAAAGCCATACTGTCTTTTTTTTCTTAATTAGCTTGGACAAACTCCTTGAGGCGATAAGCACCGCAGCAGAAATCAACAACCGAGAAAGGTTCTCTCCGATCGTGGAAGGCCTAGAGAATGACGAAGCCCTTCAACTACAGGTAAGTCTTTGCAGTAGCTGTGGTTTCCACAGTAACCTAATGAAATTAAGTCATTATTCACTTCTTCGGCTCGGAGAGAAACTGATCGTTGAACTCTATTCGTGGTTCGTATGATTCTAAGCCAGAGAATTCTCTGTTCTGGGACTACTCTACAGGTTCTCAGTGTTTTAATGTGGAACTTCTCCTACGTTCAGGGAATCCTAAGGTCTTGGGTTATCTAGCTAGAGAATGTAACCATGTTTTGATGATTGGTTCTTCAACAAGCAAAGATAGCCAACCTATGAATGTGGATCGGTGAAAAAACAATTATTGCAGAGAAATTAGGAACTGGACATTCCTTTGAATTTACCCTTATCTCCATAAAGTGGCCATTCCATGGCAAAAACGAAAGGTCCTATTCTTTTTCAGCCACCTGCTCCCCAACACAAATAGCATAGAAATACAAAAAAAAAACCAGAAAAAAAACAGTTGCATTAAAAAATAAAAAAAAACTTGGTCCCTGTCTTCCAACTCTTCCGGGAGGCATGGTGACATCACCACACCTTTCTGCAGGTGCTTAAAACTGCTCAAGAATTCACTTACCGTATATACTCAAGTACAGGGGCGTTCCTGGCTCTACAAAAGATCTGGGGCTAGAGCCCATAGCAGCGTAGTAAAGAAATTCATACGATTGGGCGGGCATTCACATGTATATACTATAATATATGTGTGTGTGTGTATATATGCCCAGAGAGCCTCCCACTTACATCAGGGTCCCCAGAGAGCCCCCCTTACATTAGGGTCCCCAGAGAGCCTCCCCTTTAAAATCATAGTCCCCCAGAGAGCCTCCTCCTTGCATCAGGGTCCCCAGAGGGCCTCCCCTCCACTTGGGGACACCTACAAAGACTCGGGGCTATGGGCCCCAGATTCGGGGCTATAGCCCCAATAGCCACCCCCTAGCGACGCCACTGCTCAAGTATAAGCCGTGTTTTTCGGCACTTTTTTTGTGCTGAAAGTGCCCCCAGCACTTTTCTGCAGCAGAGAATGACATTTTCCGACCCGACTTTGGGGCCTCGTATCCCCAGGCCACTTGGTGCTAGGAACCCCAAATTTAGTGTGCAAACCCAGTGGAACCAACACTACAACATATCCATTAGGGGTTCCTAGCACCAAGTGGCCCCGAGATACAGGGCCCCAAAGTCGGTTCGGAAAAATGTCATTCTCTGCTGCAGAAAAGTGCTTGACATTTTCCGACCCGACTTTGAGGCCCGCATCTTGGGGTCACTTAGTGCTAGGATCCCCAAATCTGGTGCGCCAACCCAATGGAACTAGCACTACAACATATCCAAATTATCCAAAGGGGTTCCTAGCTAGATACAGGGCCCCAAAGTCGGTCAAATGTGTCTATCTGCAGCAATGTCATTTCGGGACCCTTTGGGTCCAGAGAGCCCAAATTTTGGCTGCAGCTAGGGGGAATCTAGGAACCTAGGAAAGTTTGGGGGACCTATGGCTGCAAATGGGCACAGTGAGGCATGCAAATGGGCACAGTGAGGCTGCAACTGGGCATTGTTGACCCTCTTTTACACTTACAGTAGCTGCACATTTCTCACCCTAGGCTTATACTCGAGTCAATACATTTCCCCAGTTTTTTTGTGGTAAAATTAAGTGCCTCGGCTTATATTCGGGTCGGCTTATACTCGAGTATATACGGTAAACTCATTACAAGAGTGCATTCTTGTGGGATTTTGAGCTCACTGGAAGGCATGGTGATGTCATCCATGCCTCCCAGAAGTGCCAGAGACTGGGGCCAAAGGTAAGAATTTTTTGTGAGTGAACGTTTTTCCAAATGGCTTTTCAAAGACATTTGGGTCGGGGGGGGGGGCAGGGACCTGGCAAAGAAGAGTACTTTTCTTTTGCCATTGGAGGTCCTTTTTTGAAGATATAACAGATGCAAATTAATGCAGATTATTAAATGTATTTTTTTTAATGCAAGCAGTGCAATACCTGAATGTAACTTGCTATCGGCCTCCTGTAGTCCCTGTACAGCAGCATAGGCTAAGAAGGGAGGGGCAGAGCTAGAAGCCAATTTGGTGAGTTGCATGCACATGTGCTGAGGAACATGCTAATAGGAAAGAGAGACTGCAGAGTGAGCCTCCTTATGCTCCTACCCTGTCTAGTCAGCAGACTGGGGGTGGAGAGATGACCCCAGTTGCTTTAGTGCCGGTTCACACTGGGGCAACACGACTTACAGCGCGACTTAGCAAGGCAACTTGGAAGCAACTTGGAAGCAACTTCAACGTGACTTGGAAGCAACTTGGAAGCAACTTCAACGTGACTTTGAGTTATTTACAACACAACTTCAAGTCGCCCCCAGGCCAGGCGACTTTGGCTGTGGCCAATCACAGAATAATCAGCTCTCTGGGAGGGTGGGGTTTGCCTGAGTAAACAAATTTCTTTTCCTGTAAAGTCGCTTCAAAATAGATGGAGATCCGACTTGGAGGCGATGTGACGGAACGTCCCTACACTCCTCTTGAGTGCGTTCGTCATATATCACTTCCTTCCAGTCTGGATACGGATATCAGATATTCCAACCGCTCCCAAGCACCAAACGAGACGACACTTGCTTAGTTGCTCAACATGGACTGTTTTATTACAAAGCCAAACTCACATTTATATACAGTAGGAGAGGAGATCCCCCTCCTGCTCATATTACTCTAACAATACACTTGTAACAACTTAACATAAACTAATTAACTAATGCCTTTAAGCAGCCGATGTGACTCATCAGGATTTCACTACAAGTCAGACTTGTTGTCACCGAGCTAAACACAGGTGATTATAAATTATCATAATTACCACCACAAGACATTTCATCACAATAGCAGGAGACCACCAGTAACAGACGGACCGTCTCCTGCATTGTACAGAGGACAATGTGATCAGCTCTCTCAATTAACATCTTGAGTTCATGACACTAGCATCTGAGAGTGTATGTCCCAACAGCATGAGACCACACACATTATATATACACATATATACAGCATTGAATCTGACTAGGGGTTGGGGTTCTCCTTCCCCCTGTGCCCCTTAAAATCCAGGGTCCATAATCGGTTGGCAGGAGGCTCGCATTTAGTCCTCTCAAAAAGCCTGTGTCCCGGCTAGGTCTGTCACAGGCGACTTCCATTGAAATCAATGGTTACAAGTCACCTAGAAGTCGGATTGAAGTAGTACAGGAACCTTTTTTGAAGTCGGAGCGACTTCAGTAGTGTGCATTGAGACGGCTCCATAGATTAACATTACAGCGTGACTTGGGACGACTTGGGGCGTCTCGGGGCGACCTGAAGTCGGATCCTGAGTCGCCCTGGTGTGAACCGGCTCTTACTGTAACAGAGAAAGCGGTGTCACCCCCTGGCTGTGCCATCGTATGTGTAAATCTCAAAAATGGATGCACATCTCTACAAATCTTATGGCAGGTAGAACAGCTCCCATATATGTATGATATTTTCTGGCATTCAGCTTAAAAGTGAATTACAAGAACGCCGACTGTCATATGGCTCATAGTGAAGACTTCAGGGTTCGTACAACTGCGATGTTGCAAGCTCCTTGCAAAATAATTGGCTGAATATATTTCCAGCTCACCAAATTGTTGTCTCTGCTATCTATTATGGCTTAGTGGAGAGTATTTGACAGGTTGTCAATACGTTGAACTGCCAAAGTTACTTCTAGGAACAATTGTTAACAGTACAGTTGATCTTGTGTGGCTGGATGTTCTCGCCTTTCCTCTTCTAACTCCTAGTGTGAGAGCCCTCCTGGAGAATTCTTCCTGATCTGTGGTATACTTTTTACAATTTATTTCTAAACTCTGTAATATTGAAAGAGAACTAGTCACTGCGGGGATTCTGCAAGAATCTCAGAATTCCATTTTCTGGTATTAAAGTTCACTTTTAGACCATACTTCATGTTACACCTCTATTTAGTTTATAATATAAAGCATGGCTGTATTCCCCAGCCTCAAATCACCCCTCTGCCTCCCTATACTTACCTGAATCACAGCAAGCTGGACTCTGAAGAGTGCAGCAATGATCCCTCTTTCTCGTGTAATCCTGCCGCACTTCAGCCCCATGACAGCAGGTTCATACCTCGGTAAGGACCTGAGGCTGGAAGTAGGCATTAGAGGAGACTCTGCATTGCACCCCAATGCACTGATTGTCAGTGTAAGGCCCTTTATGCTTCAATGCAAAAAAATTGTAAATGCATATTGATTTTGAGGTCAACATTTGCTTTGGATAAGGTGGGTTATGAATGGTTTAAAGTAGCCCTCTTTATGTAGCACCATCTAGTGTGCTACTATTGTAAGTGCAGGCACATTTATGTCTTGGCTCATGTTTAACTTGTGAGTCTTGAATCTGGGTCAAGAGTTTATTACAGGTCAGCCTGGATAACTCATACAGCCAGGTCTCCGGTGCCACCCCTTGGTTCTGCGAGTTTGGAGAAGCTTCTAGAAGCTGGAGGGCAGAGACCAGGAGGGTTTTTCTGCTTATTTATAGGAGCTCAGCCAATCTCCAAGCAGTAGGCCTGGCATGGTGTCTGAGCCGGTCCTTAAATATGGATGAGTTCTGCTGACAGGGGAGTCGGGTGGAAGATGGAGAGGGAGTGCTGAGGAGACTGTCGGTGGCTCTTGAGAGGAACCCCTGCTGGGGTAGGGGTGGATTTTCCTCAGGCTGAAGCTTGGGCTGACTTGGGAGGATCCTGAAAGCAGAACAGTTTGAATAAAATCTTTCCTCAATGGCAGTGGGAGCAAGGAGGACAGTGTGAGTACATCAGCATGGACAGGGACTTACAAGGGGAGAGACTGCCATATGTAGCAGTTCTCTCTGGAAGACAGAGTTGTGCCTAAATGTTTCCTTTACCTTGCCCTGGGAGGTCTCTGAAGCAGTCAGGCAGACTAGTGAAGAGGCAGCCGGGCGGGCTGGACAGAAAAAGACCGATGGGCATACACACGGTCGGAAAATCTGATGAAAAGCTCCCATCGGACTGTTTCCATCGGAAATTCCGACCGTGTGTATGCAGCATTATTCTTCTGTACATCACATGACCCATGCCCTTCTTTGA
This sequence comes from Lithobates sylvaticus, assembly GCA_028564925.1. Lineage (NCBI taxonomy): Eukaryota > Metazoa > Chordata > Amphibia > Anura > Ranidae > Lithobates > Lithobates sylvaticus. The sequence goes on from CM053033.1 coordinate 223,106,622, forward strand.
ATACATCTTGGAATGGAAGTAACTTGCGTACAGGGCCCCAATCACAAGAAGCATGAATGTTATTAGCCTCCTAACTGCTGTGTGTCTCTTTTATCCACAATTAAGAATTTAGCATAACTGCGTTCAGCCAGAAACATGTGTTGTTAACATGGCTGGTGGTTGGTGTTGCTGGAATAAAAAAAAATGGCCACCTTTGCCGTGGGACATTAACCACCGATAATGGCGCTTTCCTGCGGATTATTGTCTTTGTGTTCCGTCACTTACTGCTTGTTATGTTTAATAGCGCTTGTGCCGAACAGAAAATATTTTAAATGGCACACAATCCCTCCTCCGCAAGTAATCCAGTGCCATTTAACCATTAAAGTGCTCAAGCGAGACTCTAGGCTCAGCTACTGGCTGCCGTAGGCCTGATTTTCTGGAGTTTCTTAGCAGCCTTGAATTATTAGATGATAAAGGCCTTTGCCAAGTGTGGAGATACGGGGCCATAGACGTGAAGATGATCCAATCTGTAGGGTGTATGATGTATAAAAATGGGTTTCCAGTTACATGGGAAATTACTCTAATTGCAACGTTCTGCCCCCGCAATAACGAAGATATATGATATATGTGATATATGGTTTGCCGATGTCCAATCCCCCCGAGCCACTTCCATCCACCCAGAATCATGAACTGATCCGATCACCAGTGACCAATGTTCAAGTGGACCTGTTACAAACCTGTGTAGAAAACTTCAAACGTGTTCACACCAGCTTGGAAGCTACCACACAAAGTGTGCTTTGCCGTTCACTTCACCTGTTTCTTGAATGGAAAGATCAAGATCAATGTGCCAAAAATGGGGCATGCGGGACTTAACCCAACATCAACTGTTTAGATATATTTGAACGATACCTGCCTATTCAGGGCAAAGTGACCGGTTCTTTTGATAGCCCTTTCCCTCCACCTACCGGTACCTTCCCCATGCTCCCCTACCACCCGTTCTCTCCTGGAGCCTTGTGTAAGCTCCATGTTGGCTGTGTTGGAGCATGCCCAGAGCTTATTCCCTTCTCCCTGCCCCCCCCCCCCCCCCCCAGCTGACAGTGGTGGAGCCTGGTGATTGGCTGCTCAGAGGCTGACACTTTGGGAAGGTGGATACATGCTGCTTTATAACTGGAAGTATCAAGTATTTTTTCAGGGCTATGGCAGGTGAGCGAGGCAATATGAGTATATGGCAAAAAGTGACCTATGCTAGGAGAAAGAGAGCAGAGTGACAGAGATATGAGCTCACCAGTCTGCTGCTTTTCCATTCACTGTCAATTCACAGGCTTGGGGAGGGACAGGACCTGGAATAGTTACTGAACTGCAGCAGAGGAAAATCAGGTCTCCTGGACTGATGGACTCGGCTGTGCTATGTGGCAGAGCTGTGTACATCTCAGCACTGAATGAACAGAAATACAAACTCGTTGATATTAAAACAACCCCAATGTACTGTAGGTATTTTCGTTCGTTCGCTCGTTTGTTTGCCTGGAGTTCAACACCAAAGCAAATTTATACTTTTTTAGTTCACCTGTTTTATATTACGCCAACATATTGTGCAATGCGTCACGCAGTTTGCAGAAAAATTCACATGCTAGTTTGGTGAACATCCAGTAATGATTTTAATTAATTGGAAGACAGAGAGGGACTTTTAGAACATCACCACAAACACGGGGAGAACAAACTCCACCGCAGATAATATTTTCCTCATAGGAAGTTTAGCTAGAAACGTAATGCTACAAAGCCACAGTGCTAACCACAAAACCACAAAAAAAGCCTTGTCGCATCAAAGTGCCACCGCAGCAAGATAACAGTCGGGAAACCTTCACAGCAACATGCATCAAAAAATTGAAAAACAAGAATCCGCCAGGATTTCAAAGCTGCGTTTTTATCTAATAACTTTTCAAATTGTATCAAACTCGGTGATAAGTTTTCCTTTCTCCGTGGACATGACCTTTAAGAACAAATCCTCCTTATTGGTCCATTAAACCGTATCGCAGGACTTAACGAGGACTGATTACGCTTCCATCACAATGGCTGGGAGATGGGTAACTCTGGCTTTATTAATTCCCATAAATCATAATGACTTCTATAAAACTCCGCTATAGTTAACTGGAGCTGCTTAACATACCCTCCGATGCAGAGAAGCGTGCAGGATAAAAATTACAGGACAGTGGTTTTGGTCAGCGATTGGCTCGGAGTTCAGTGCGCTGTGTAATAAAATGATTTCCCGGAATCAAAGGAGCGATTTTTCTTATGGGTTTATGGGGTCACTCCATCCTACAGAAGGGCAATACGCCGGATTATCGCACATTGAATCTAGCAATTCTCTTCAAGTATCTTTGTATGAGTCTCCATTGATAAGAAAAACGATTTGGCTGTATTCAGAAGGGCCAAAAAATATTCCATTCACCTGATATTTTTAGTAGCGGCACCCTTTAAAAGTATGCAAAATTTCAAGGCACCCCAGTCTAAAAATTTAAAAAACGTAATACTTATCAATGGGACATCTGGGTATGGGATGATGCACACAACTAACCTAGATGAAATTAACATCACATCAGAAGACACCCTTCAAATCAGAGGTCCCCCATTACATCAGAGGTCCCTTCAATACATCAAAGGTCCCTCCATCACATCAGAAACCTTCCCATCACATCAGAGGTCCTCCCATCACATCAGAGGTCCTCCTATCCCATCAAAGGTCCTCCCATCCAATCAAAGGTCCTCCCATCCCATCAAAGGTCCTCCCATCCCATCAAAGGTCCTCCCATCCCATCAAAGGTCCTCCCATCCCATCAAAGGCCCTCCCATCACATCAAAGGCCCTCCCATCACATCAAAGGTCCTCCCATCCCATCAAAGGTCCTCCCATGACTTCAGAGGCCCCCCGTGACATCAGACACCTTCCCATCACATCAGAGGTCCTACCATCACATCAGAAGTCCTTCCATCACATCAGAGTCCCCTCCATCACATCAAAAGTCCTCTCATGTTATCAGAAGTCTCCCATCACATCAGAGATCCATCATCACAGGTCCTCCCATCACAATAGAGTTTCCCCTTCACGTCAGAGGTCTCCAATTACACAAGAGGTCCCCCTATCACATCCGAGTCTCCCTTTCAAAGGTCCCTCCATCAAATCAGAGGTATGACAGAGTCTCCCTTTCAAAGGTCCCTCCATCAAATCAGAGGTCACTCAGAGGTATGACAGAGTCTCCCTTTCAAAGGTTCCTTCATCAAATCAGAGGTCCCTCCATCACATCAGACACGTTCCTATTACATGAGAGGTCCTCCCATCACATCAGAGGTCCTCCCATGACTTTAGAGGTCCCCCATGATATCAGACACCTTCCCATCACATCAGAGGTCCTCCCATCACATCAGAAGTCCTTCCATCACATCAGAGTCCCCTCCATCAGATCAAAGGTCCTCTAATTGTATCAGAAGTCCCCCGTCACATCAGAGATCCCTCATCACAGGTCCTCCGATCACAATAGAGTTTTCCCTTCACTTTAGAGGTCTCCCATTACACCAGAGGTCCCCCTATCACATCAAAGTCTCCCTTTCACCACAGAGCCTTCTCATCACATTAGAGTGTCCCATCAAAATGTGCCCTCAATACAGAGCTCCCCAATCACACAGTGTCCTCTTTATGACAGAGTCTCCTAAACACAGAGATTCCTCCTCAAAGTGCCCCCTCATCACAGACCCCGTCCCCCCTCCCTATCACGCAGTGCCCTCTTGAGATCAGTGCCCTACTTTTTGGCTCCAGCAGTTAGGCAGAGGCCTACTAGCTAAGAAATTTGAGAATAGTTTAGTTTAGTGTTTCTCAACCAGGATACAGTGGCACCCTGGAGACCCAGTTTGCCCTGGATCATCACCATGTGTTGCCATGGTATGGATGGTCCAGCTGCTAACACCATAGCACTGAATGACACTGTGGGTTGATTTAGTAAAACTGGAGAGTGCAAAATCTAGTGCAGTTATGCATGGTAGCCAATCAGCTCCTAACTTCAGTTTGTTCAGTTAAGCTTAAAAAAAAAAAAAAACAAAAAAAAAAACTGGAAGCTGATTGGTTTTTATGCAGAGCTGCAACAGATTTTGCACTCTCCAGTCTTAGTAAATCAACTCCTGTGAGTCCAGCCCTAGAGTGTTAAGCCCCATACACACGGTCGGATTTTCCGATGGATTCTGTCCTATCGGACAATGTTGTCGGAAATTCCGACCGTGTGTAGGCACCATCGGACAGTTTCCATCGGATTGTCCGACGGACAAAGTTCTATCTCCTGCTGGATAGATTTTTCGACAACAAAGTCCGATCACACCTATTCCGATCGTGTGTAGCGAATTCCGACGGACAAAGTGCTACGCATGCTCAGATCACATTACAAGACCAAAGCTATTGGCTACTAGCCTCTACGTAGTCCCGTCGTAGGCAACAAACGTCACCACGTTCAGAATGATCGGATTTTCCGACAACTTTGTCCGACCGTGTGTACGCAAAACCAACATCGGACAAAGTACAACGGACATGATCCGACGGACCTGGTTCTCGGATAATCCGAGCGTGTGTACGGGGCTTTATTGGTTGTTATGGTGCTGGCGGATGGCGCACCCACACCCTTGGCAACTCTTGACGCTGATTCAGGTCAAACTGGATCCTGTGCTCTTGCCACTCCACAGGAACCCAAACGGCAACCTAGGGCGCCTCGGCACCCCAGTTGAGAAACACTGCTGTAGAGTGATGAATAGCATTCCACACGTTTTTATAGGGTGTCTGTAGGAATTTGTGTTTATTCAACCTTGGTGGACTTCTTGTCTTTTTTTTCTGCCATCACTATTCAATGTTTCTATTGTCCTCGCCGCCTTCAGTTTCAAAGTTCTGGGAAAATGAAGTGAGTGAGAGAAATTTTGCACACGTATTTATTTAAGCTTTGACTGTCGGTGAAGGGGCACAGAAGTCAAGTCCCGGAATAGCTGGTGTGAATGAGATAATGATTGAGTGGATGGCTCTCCCTTCAGAGGTTAAGGCCGCCTGACACACACAGTCCTGTAATTTTTACAAGCCGATATGAGAAGAGGAGTTAAGTGATGGAAGGATAGGAGATGTGATTGTATTCTGCTTTATTCCGGGGTCAAGGTGACAATGCAAGAGCGCACTGCGTTCATCTGGAATATCGAGGGAATTGAAACCCTGGCCTGATTACATGTAATCCTTGTGTCTTAACATTCACTGCAAGTCTGACACTTTTTAGAAAAACACTATATATATATATATATATATATATATATATATATATATATATATATATAAAGGGTTGCAGCACAGAGAGCTAAATGTATTCCTCATATATCGGCAGAAAGCTAAAGCTAAAAGCTAAAGCCCTTGACATTGTATAACAGATGTACTATCCCATACTGCCAGACCCATCTTATTACTCCAATAACCCATACCATTGCTCCCATTAAATTAGACCACACCAATTTTGGAGTAAACATTGGCCGTAGCCGCCTCTTTTATTAACCAATAAAATTTAAAACTTTTACATATCCGTAAAACATCTGTTATCAAGAAAAACCCATATTCCCTACTAGCGTTGGTCTTTGCCGGACACCTCCACCTACCATCTGTTCAATCTGGCACTGTGGTACCTTTAAATATGTTAGTAGGCCTCTCGCCCACATGCTAGCTCTGGGACAACCCACTGACCACAGTGCTTCCAGTTAAACCACTGTAAACTGGAATACCACCATCAGGACCCATACCACCGATGGGTCCCGAACTCATCCTTCCGAGGTGTCTTCCTTCTCCCGCAAAGACCAACACCCGCCAACTGCCACGGCATCCTGAATCCCTACCGTTCCGTGGAAAAGAAAAGTTAGACACATATCCCCAAAACATTAACACCAAATTAGGGCTGAAGGGTGGGAATCTTGCTCCGCACACTAATGGTGACGCTGGGAAGGGGTCAGCCTTGTTTAACATCCCTGGACCCCTCCTCTCCCCAAGTCACCACCCAATCCCTGCAACTCTCTCATTCTAGCACCCTGTTTCCCCTGTTCCCCCTCCACTACAACTTCGTTGCTGCTCCGGGCTTCTCTTTATGGAGCTTTAGCCAAACCATACCAGGCCACGTGTCTTGAACATGGGGGCTGAAGACAAGGGTATCTCCCTTTGCAGGGGGCTTATCAGAATCTGGAAGCTTTCTTATAAAATAAGGGTGGCCCCCTGATGCCACTACTGACATGAATAAGTAAAGGGGTACCAAAGTATATCTACTCATGTATAAAAAAGAGGTAACCTAGAAATAAAGGCACCCACAAATTTTATAAGTCCTTTAAAAAAAAAATCCCCCCCAAAATGTCCCTCATTGTAAATCTATTGTCAATAACCATGCCCACCAACTCACTGAAGTTAAAAACCCAATGGACCCGGGGCACACATCCAAACCCCCAAGAGTACTGCTCACCTATTGACCCCACGGCCATATTTTTGGTAACAAAAAATCCCAATAAGCATATAGTGATTGGTTTGCGCAAAAGTTATAGCGTCTACAAACTTTGGGATATATACTGGAATTTTTATTGAATTTTTTTTTTAACTACTAATGGCGGCGTCAGTGACTTATAACAAGTCTGTGATATTGCGGTGGACCTTCGAACACTAACTGAGACTTTTGACACTTTGTGGGAACCAGTGACATTAATACAGTGATCAGTGCTAAAAATATGCCTTGTCACTATACTAATGACATCTAGGGTGATCAAAGAGTAAAATGTGTGCCTAGCCAGTGTTTTTGTGTACTTTGTGTGGTGCTTTCACTAGCGGAAGTAATATATTTTCAAAATCTATTACTTCCCTGCTGACAGGACGTGTAAACAAGGCAGAGCCCTGTCCTGTGTGAATTCATGACGATCGCCGGTAGATGATGGTAAACCATTGGCCGGCACCCAGCGATCGACATCTGCTGTGTTTAAGCACAGCCGTGTTGCTGGTGGAGCGCGTGTGCGCCCCCTACCCGGAAGTGTAAGCTCACTTACTAGGTACGTGATCTGGCGCAACCAAGCCACCTTGCCGCCGAATATCTAGGTTATACCATCGGCAAGCTGTTAATGTGAGCAGAGTTTCACCTTTTACTAAGCTGAGTGAATTCATGACGATTGCCAGTAGACGGTGGTAATCCATTGGCCGGCACCCGGTGATCAACATCTGCTGTGTTTAATCACAGCACAGCAGGGTTGCCGGTGTAGCGAGTGTGTGCCCCCCTACCCGAAAGTGTAAGATCACATACTAGGTACGTGATCTGGTGCAACCGAGCCAACTTGCCGCTGAATATCTAGGTTAGGATATAGTGTAAGCTCACTTACTAGGTACGTGATCTGGCGCAACCAAGCCACCTTGCCGCCGAATATCTAGGTTATACCATCGGCAAGCGGTTAATGTGAGCAGAGTTTCACCTTTTACTAAGCTGAGTGAATTCATGACGATTGCCAGTAGACGGTGGTAATCCATTAGCCGGCACCCGGTGATCAACATCTGCTGTGTTTAATCACAGCACAGCAGGGTTGCCGGTGTAGCGAGTGTGCGCCCCCCTACCCGAAAGTGTAAGATCACATACTAGGTATGTGATCTGGCGCAACCGAGCCAACTTGCCGCCGAATATCTAGGTTATACCGTCGGCAAGCGGTTAATGTCAGCAGAGTTTCACCTTTTACTAAGCTAAGGGAAACTTTCCTTCCAACGTGAAAATTCCCTTGCAAAGTGAATAGCCTATTTGCTTTTAATAACGATTTAAGTATGGCAATACTGATGATAATATAATTGGCTAAACATTCTACAGCATCTATACAAAGGTCCCCAACAAACGTTCCCTAAATCCACCACCTAAAAACATAGCAATGGCAGAGAAAGCAAAAAGTGATAAAATCATCCCTGGTTTTGAGTGAGTGAAACGAGTACAAGACTCATTAACTTGTTTCTGATAGAAATGTTCCCTTCACTCGTAATGTATTAGCACAAGCCATTAAGCCGGGTTTTCTCCTGGCAGGAAGCAACATGAGCAGATGGCACCTCCAGTCTTTATGAATCGGCGATTGGACTTGTTCTTCAGCTTGTTCGCACATGTCACCAGGCAAAACACGACCTATTCAAGCAGACACTCTCTGAAGATGGAGCTGTGTTCCAAAAGAAAGAAAATATTTGCCCCCTTCAGCTGAAGGTGCTTCTAATTGATCTCCCTTGCTTGGAACAAAGCCATAGAACTGAAGTTCGTTTTTTGTAAACTATGAATTTGCTTGTAAGACTAAAGGCTTGTGTCAATGGGATTTTGTTCTTGTCAGAACTGCTTCTCTACCCATGCATGTCAATGGGAATGCAAAAGCAGCTTGATACCAGTTGATGCAGCCTAGAAGAAGGCCAACTGCAGGTCATAAGGAGGTCAATGGCAGCTCAAATGCTCATAAGCGCCTCTAACTAATATCAAATGTAAGCAGAAGATACATGGATGCAAGCTGCGTTTGCCCGATCGAAAACAAGCCCAAAGCCTGTCGCCACAGGCCCTAAAGCTGCCCAAACCCAAGTCATAAGATGAGGATCATGCTTTTTTAAGCTGAAACATCTATCTGTCAGAAACCATAAAATCACACCGAGACAGAAGTACAGTTAAATCACACTTGTTTAATAATAAAAGTAAATAGAACAAACGCAGTCAAAACATAGCCAGAGTTCAGGAACCATAACGGATAGTCAGACAAGCCAAAACGTCAGGGAGCCGGAGATTAGCGTAGGAGAACAGCAAGCAGGATCTGGAGCCAGAAGGGAAATCAGCAAAGCAAGTCTTTTAACAGGAACGCAGGTCTCTGTGATGTTGACTAAGGCGAAGGCAGAGATCCTCTGGTAGGCAGCTGAAAGCAGGATTTCATCAGAGAACGCAAAAGAAAGCAGGCAAGCAATTATGAGCATTGGAAGAGGGCGGCCAGATCTGAGAAGGAAGGGCTGAGCCTGCATGAGATTGAGGTAAGAGCGATGGCAAACAAGCAACTGATCAATGACTACATATTAAACAATGCAACAAGTGTGGTAGCGTTCCATGCTTGTGACTGACTGGAAATGTCAACCAAAAAATATGATTGATCAGTGATAATTGGAAATGATCAATGAAAACCAAACATATCAAAACAAATTTTGTTTGAGTGCCCATAAGAGATCAACAAATTCTCGGCATGGACGATTCACGCTTATGAGTTGAAATTAGGGTCTCTCTTAACTGATGAGAAGAAGGGTCTCTGGTTTGTGATTTGTATTTGATTAGATTTTTTTAGTTGCATTGAATAATTGTTTGAATTATCACATGAATATGTGTGACTTCTATAAATGAGTCCAATTGAACTAAAGATCTTTCACAAACAAATACCTACAGGCAATGCCATCTGTGGAGCTGGCATTTTGGTTTTTTGGACCAACACTCCTAATCTCTTACCTTCTAAAAGTGATGGAACCACCATAAACAATATGCAAGAGCGTTTTCTCAACCTGGTCACGTTGTTTTGGTGATATCTTTTTTTTTTAAATCAGAGAGGTTTTTATTAAAAATCGGATTGGCACATGCCACAGATAAACAATGATGACATAATACAATAAAGTGGTCAACATTAAACATACATATGACAAAGGTCCTCAAGGACTTGTTTTGGTGATATCTGGTATTGGGACTGTGACGGATCCTGTACCCAAGGTGTCCGCCGTAAATGCTTCCTAAGTCCTGGAACATGAGTCCATTGGATCTGGTTACCAGTAGACTTGGAGTACATCAGGAATTCCCTTTATTTGAGATGTCACACACATATATACAGCCAGATGACTAAAACCTAACCTAATTAGCAAGGAAATTATTATTATTATTATGCTAATTAGGTTAGGTTTTAGTCATCTGGCTGTAAATAAAGTTAGTTCCTGATGGACTCCAAGACTGGTGTTGTCTAGTTCTTGGGGGTTCCTATAGCCAGATCCATTGGACTCATGTTCCAGGACTTAGGAAGCATTTACGGCGGACACCTTGAGTACAGGATCCGTCACAGGGACATTCATATTTTTCAAACTGATTTTTCTCATTGCTCTTTGTGGAAGGCTCTTTCAAATGGAAGTTGCTTCCTCTAAGAAAGTGTATGTTATAAACCAGACAGTTTCTTATTCTTATATATCTTGAAGACTCTATTGGTAAAATCTTTGTCATTTATTTTATAAGGGATAATTCAATGGAATTTGGTGGGATCACCTCTTGGGGACTCCAGTGGCAGAATATCCATACCATATGGCTTTGATGTTCTGACCTACCTGGAAGATTTGGATGCTCTTGCATTCTTCATGGCATAAAAAAAAGTTAAAATCAAGAAGAGATAGTGGGTGCTCTTTATTGGACAAGGGAGGTGTGTAGATCTGACAACTGGATTTCACAGGAGATCTTCAAAACTATTAGCTGGTTTTATCTTTCTAGCAAATACTGAAATGTTAATTTTAGGTGGACTGATCTTAGTATATATGGTATGGAGGTGTGACAACATCCAATTTTGGGAGATAACATCCACAACCTCCAAGCAAGAGGGGTTGAATTAAGGTGCTAAGATGGACAATCTCATCACTTTAGTCTCTAGGAAATATTAGAAATCATTAGTTGGCGGTGTCTCTCCTACATCTAACGAATACTGAAATGTCCATTTTGAGTGGACTGATGTTGGTATATATGCTATTAGGGTGCAACATGAAAAGGTAATCCCTATGTATACTGTCTTATATTTTACCACTAATACCCATAACTTTGCTACTAAAAATAGTCTGACACCAAAGGTTGGGATAAAACTTCCCGTTTACGGCCCCTTTATTAAATAAAATAATTAACAGTATAAACCAAAAAACCATAAACTTTTTGGTTGGTCCCTGTGGCTTTGCATCCGACTCGGGGGCAAACCACCTTCAGCAGATAACCATAAACTCCTAGTTAACCACGTAACTGGCATTTACCGGGGACCCATACCTCAGATGTGTCCCAACCATAAACTCCCAGTTAACCGCGTAACTAGCATTCACCTGGTACCCATACCTCAGATGTGTCCCAACCATAAACTCCCAGTTAACCGCGTAACTAGCATTCACCGGGGACCCATACCTCAGATGTGTCCCAACCATAAACTCCCAGTTAACCGCGTAACTAGCATTCACCAGGGACCCATACCTCAGATGTGTCCCAACCCTAAACTCCCAGTTAACCACGTAACTGGCACTCACCGGGGACCCATACCTCAGATGTGTCCCAACCATAAACTCCCAGTTAACCACGTAACTGGCATTCACCAGGGACCCATACCTCAGATGTGTCCCAACCATAAACTCCCAGTTAACCACATAACTGGCATTCACCGGGGACCCATACCTCAGATGTGTCCCAACCATAAACTCCCAGGTAACCACGTAACTGGCATTCACCGGGGACCCATACCTCAGATGTGTCCCAACCATAAGCTCCCAGTTAACTTGGTAACTGGCATTCACCAGGGACCCATACCTCAGATGTGTCCCAACCATAAACTCCCAGTTAACCATGTAACTGGCATTCACCGGGGAGGGACCCATACCTTAGATGTGTCCCAAACCTTTAATTCCATCATTTTACTTCCAAATGCCTCCAAAGATCCAACCGTCTTCCTAAAAGAAAAGAAAACACAAAAAGGAAACAACAAACCAACATTATCAATTTTCCATGCAACCAATCTCAAATAATTAGGGCGGGTGGGAGCTTTTCCTATCCTCGTGTGTGCTGACAGGAAGTCTGCACCTCTGACCTCCTCTCTGCACTGCCTCCCCCTCACACCACTCTGACCAATAGCCTGCAAGCTCAAGTTAACTTCAGGAAATAATTTAACCCTGACTAGCCCAGCCTACAGGGTCCCATTTCATGTAGCCCTGTGCCTATTTCTTCTTTTCTTTTGCTACGGCCTTTTCTGTACCCAACGCTGGGAGGGAGCACCCAAAACCTCAAAGCAGAATGTGATACACCAGGGTACTAAGGTGGGACAAGCTTGAATCTCCAGGAGATATTAGAAACCCTTAGTTAGTTGTGTCTCGTCAACATCTAATGAGTACTAAAATGTCAATTTTGGATTGACTGATCTTCGTATTTATGCTATGGAGGTTTGACAACGCCCAAAGCTTAAAGAGAGCACCCAAAACCTCATAGCGGAAGGGGATTCATTTAGGTACTACGGTGGACGGTCTCATCACTAGTGTCTCCAGGAGATATTGGTTGGTTTTATTTCTCCAGCATTCAACAAATACTTAATTGTCCATTTTGGGTAGACTAATGTTAGTATATACGGTATATGGTATGAAGGTGTGACAACTTCCAAAGCTGGGAGGGATCACCCACAACCTTAAAGCGGATGTCATAATGTAGAGAATAAGATTTCCTTTCATTAGAGCCCAGTCTTGCCACACAAATTTACTCCAGCCCCAGAAATCCTCTTTTATTGTTCAGTTAGAAAGATTTTGACAAATGTCTGAAAACTTTGTCAAAAGCACCCCCTTGCTGTGAGTGACAGGTGATTTACATATCTCATGCACTAGCCTGAGACAGGCACAGACCAGAGTGAAAGAAAAGGTATTCTTGAGTGAACAGCAAGAAGAATATAGGGGAGATGTATGTAGTCAGAGTTGGGCAGAGTAGAACATCCAGTGATCTGATGATTGTTATAGTGAAGTGTGTGTGTCTGAGGTCACCTGATCACAGATAACATTCCTTTCCATCACCAGGATTTGTTATTTGGGGGGAGGGGTGGATTTCTCACTTTTTATAATTACACAGGATGTGCCTGTCTCAGGCTAGTGCATGAGATATGTAAATCACCTGTCACTCACAGCAAGGGGGCATTTTTGACAAGGTTTTCAGCACTTTGTCAAGATTTTTCTAACTGAACAATAAAAGAGGATTTCTCAGGGCTGGAGTAAATCTGTGTGGCAAGACTGGGCTCAAATGAAAGGAAATCTTATTCTCTACATTATGACATCAAAAAAAAAAAAAAAAATTTTGGGTTTACATCCACTTTAATGCAGGCAAGGATGAATCTAAGTACTAAGGTGTACAGTGTCATCACTAGATTCTGCAAGAGATATTGGAAACCATTAGTTGGTTTTATCTGTCCAGCATCTATCAAATATCGAATTGTCCATTTAGGATTGACTGATCTTCGTATTTATGCTATGGAGGTGTGACAACACCCAAAGCTTAAAGGGAGCACCCAAAACCTCATAGCGGGAGGGGGTTCATTTAGGTACTACGGTGGACAGTCTCATCACTAGAGTCTCCAGGAGATATTGGTTCTTTTTTTGTTTTTTTCTCCAGCATTCAACAAATACTTAGTTGTTCGTTTTGGGTAGACTAATCTTAGTATATACGGTATATGGTATGAAGGTGTGACAACTTCCAAAGCTGGGAGGGAGCACAACTTTAACGTAGGAGGGGATGAATCTAGGTACAAAGGTGAAAGATCTCATCACTGGAGTCCCCAGGACAAATAAGACATTCCGGGAGTTGTAGTCCACACTCAGCTCCCAAGCTGGGGAGGAGCACAACTTTAACGTAGGAGGGGATGAATCTAGGTACAAAGGTGAAAGATCTCATCACTGGAGTCCCCAGGACAAATAAGACATTGTTAAATGACTTGTCTGCCATGGTCCACCTATGGCTAAATTATTGCCTTGGGGGTCGTGTGATATTTTAACTTAATCAATTCTGGAAGCGAAGCAATGAATACATGCATACACAAATGAAGAAGACTCCGATGTTGTCTAAAGTTACCAAATTACAGAAACAAGTCTCAGTTCCTGGAACAAAAGATCTTTTGTTTGTTACAGAATACACTTATTACATGACCTATTGTATCTCGTGTATTCCAGCACAGAGGATTCTCAATTTTCAACAGCTACTTACACAAAATGTTACTGTAAAATTATTCCTGATATTAATAATACTTGTTAGATTTAATTCACTGTTTCCACTCTCTGCCGGCGCTGAAGCTATAATCAAATTCACAGCTAATTAATTTTTTTTCCCCACAGCTGATACTTGTGATGAGTTTTTGGAGACTTAAAACATTGTCTGTAAAACTGTCTACGAAACGGTCAAAGATGTGGAATACTTCTCAGGAAGAAAAGCTAAGGGGGATAGTTAAAATTTTTGTTAGTGCGTTAACGTTATGTTAAAGCAGCCCCCTGAAAATAATGGGTTGCCATTGCGTCATAGTAGCCTAATGAAATTAATGGGCTGTCACTTCCCCTAAAAGTCCAGAATATTGGAGAAAACTTGCTGCATTGCCATGCATTGTGGCATGTTGCAAAGCATGTGTTGCCTGAGTTGGGGTACCATTCAGAACGCATAGCACTGCAACGCATGTCATGTGTCATTCAGCAATGCACACTTTACAGTGTCGCAGAAATGTAAATCTAAGGAAAATCTAAGACCATAGGCGTGTGCATGGGGTGTTCTGGGTGTGCCTGGGCACACCCTAATCACCACGTGCACACTGGCATATCTTCAGTGGTCGCAATGGCAACCCCACCAATGCTCCAGAGGGCCCATGTAGCCTGCCTGTCACATTTGGTTTTACACTTCAACAGGAGAGGTGGCGGGAGCAGCATATACTGGAACTGATCCCCTCCATTTTCCTCCTGCAGCAGCTGAAAGCCTGCTTCTCCTCCGCCCCCCCTCGTAGGAAAATACCATTTTCCTCCTGCAGCAGCTGAAAGCCTGCTTCTCCTCCGCCCCCCCTCGTAGGAAAATACAGGGATCAGTTCCAGTAAATGTCATCCCCGCTGACCCTCCTGCCCAGGTTCTCTTCTTTCTCTGTGGCCTGTGTGCTCCCCTAGTAACCCCCCCCCCCCCACAGTGCTGCCGTCTTCTCCCCTCTCCTGCTGCTGCAGGGAATGTTTCAGGATGGAGACCTGGGAAGGGGCCAGTAATTTACCAGCCCCTTCCTTTTCCAAATGAACACAGTACCAATCAGTCACTGTCACAGTACCGATCAGTCACTGCGTTCATTCATAACTGGAGCATAGTAACTGTGTTTACTATGCTTTGGTTTGTGAAGGGACGGGAAGCTCTTTACAGAGCTATTCCTGTTCGTTCATTGTGTGCAGCTGAGGCTGCAGAGATGGAGATTGAGGACTGCATGATCAGGTTGTGGGGTCGGATTGGGTATGAGGTAATCTACCGCAGTGGTCATCAACTCCTGTCCTCAGGGCCCACTAACAGGCCAGGTTTTATGTATTACCTTGGGGATATGCAGACTAGAATACTACAATCACTAAGCAGCAAATTATATCACCTGTGATGTATTTCAGTTATCTTGCAAACCTGGCCTGTTAGTGGGCCCTGAGGACAGGAGTTGATGACCACTGATCTACCTACAAATCAGATTTTACAGAGTTGCTTCAGGCCTCATTCACACCTGCGTGCTTCACTTCTTATAGCGCGTTTTGCCGCACAGCAGCAAATATAAGCCCATTCACGTGAATGGGCTTTCCTACCTGCGACAAGTGCGCCAAATTAGCTGAAGTACCTTTTTTTGGCATTAAGCGCCTTTTGCATTCCGTATTTTGCACATAAGGCGCGGCAAAACGCGGGACTGCTATCTGCGTTTGGGGAGCCATTAACCGCTTCCCGACCGCCTCACGCAGATATACTGCGGCAGAATGGCACAGGCAGGCAAAATCACGTACCTGTACGTGGCCCTTTAATTGCCTGCCCGTGGGTCGCGCGCCGGACCCGATCGCCGCTGGTGTCCCGCGATCGGGTCACAGAGCTGAAGAACGGGGAGAGGTCTGTATAAAACAAACCTCTCCCCGCACTTCCTACTCTGCCTGTCACTGATCGGCTGTTCCCAGACATCGGGAAAGCCGATCAATGACGTCAGACGTCAGCCCCGCCCCCTAATGTAAAAAAACACACTAATTGCGATTTTTTTTTTTTTTACAAAAAATATGTAGAAGAATACGTATCGGCCTAAACTGAGGAAAAATATGTAGAAGAATACGTATCGGCCTAAAACGAGGAAAAAAAAAAAATGTTTTTAAATATTTTTAGGGGAAAAAAAAAAATTTTTATATATATTTATTATAGCAAAAAGCAAAAAATATTGCATTGT
>CM053033.1:223127826-223145364 GCA_028564925.1 Lithobates sylvaticus
CTCTTTAACGTTATTGTTTCCAGCAGTGTGTGCCGAGGAGACAATTTAAATGGAGTTGACCATAAAATGGTCTGTTTCCTTAATTGAATAACTTGGGGATATATTTATGTTAAATGTGTTCTGTGTCACATACACTTTCACTCATGTAGAATGCCTGGTGTCGGCTTTTTTTCTTTTTTTTAAACTCTCAGGTGGCCTGCTGAGTTCTGGCTGAAAAATCCGATTTTGTTTCTTTTCTTTGTTTAACTTATTTAAAAAAAAAAGAAAACTATCTGCAATTCTTTTTTTTCCCTCTCTCTTTTGATCACTGAAAGTATAATTGTATAGGAGATGGGTCTATCTTCAAACTTTTGAGCATGGGGGCCACATCCTATATTTTACAGATGTTCAGGGGACAAAAAAAAAAAGAGGTTTTTATAAATGATTAAGTCCCCATCAGAGTCCCAACTTATATAAGAGCCCCCCCCTTACATCAGGGTCCCCACCACAGTAATCCTTACATCAAAGTCCCCATCAGATCAACAGTTTATTTTTTTTTTTTTAAGAACAGAACTTGTTTAATGGTATTTTACCAAATGGCAGCAAATAAGAGTTCATTTTTAGGGTTTGCATATCCTTTAGTAGTGGTTAGAATATACACTATATTGTGAAAAGTATTGGGGCGCCTGCCTTTACCTTTAATGACATCCCAGTCTTAGAAAAAAAAAAGAAAACTGGTGTTCCATTCTTCTGTGTCCTCCTTCCTATAATTCCACGTACGCACGATCGGAATTCTCGTCGGAAAAGCCTTGGATGTTTTTTCTGACGGAATTCCGACGGAATTCCGCTCAAGCTTGTGTTGCCTACACACGGTCACACCAAATTCCGACCGTCAAGAACGCGGTGACGTACAACACTATGACGAACCGCGAAAATTAAGTTCAATGCTTCCGAGCATGCGTAGAATTTTTCCGAGCATGCGTCGGAATTGCCACAGACGATCGGAATTTCCGTCAGAAAAATTGAGAACATGCTCTCAATGTTTTGCTGGCCAAAATTCCGCCAGCCAAAGTCCGACGGAGCCTACACACGGTCGCATTTTCCGATGAAAAGCTCCCATCGGTCTTTTGCTGGCCGAATTTCCGATCGTGTGAACACGGCATTACACTTGTCCTAGGAATACCAATTGAACCTTTTTAATGCCTAGTCAAAGTTCATATAATCCAGCCCACCCCTTACAGTATTCAACTTGAACAAACGTGATTTCCATTGGGGGACCAGATGGATAGCATAGTCAAAAAGCCTAAAAATTTTAAATGTCGCCAGTACACCATAAAGCCCAAAATAGAACATTTTATTTATCATCACTGTGTCACTATTGCCCAAGAAACGGCTTCTCCGTAGTCCCAAAGCATCACACTTTACACTTATGCCCTGTACACACGGTCAGAAATTCCGCCGGAAAATGTCCAATCGGACCATGTTGTCGGAAAATCCGCCCGTGTGTGGGCTCCATTGGACTTTTTCCATCGGAATTTCCGACGCCAAAAATTTGAGATCCTGCGCTCAAATTTTTCGACAACAAAATCCAATTGGACTTTTTCCGATCGTGTGTCGAGAATTCCAACGGACAAAGTGCCACGCATGCTCAGATCAAATTACGAGACCAAAGCTATTGGCTACTAGCCTCTACGTAGTTCTGTCGTACGCAACGAACATCACCACGTTCAGAATGATCGGATTATCCGTCAACTTTGTCCGACGTGTGTATGCAACACCAGTGCCGGCCAAAATCCGACGGATTTTGTGGTCAGAATTTCCGACCATGTGTACGGGGCATTAGTCCGTAGGGTTCAATATTGAGTTGGCCCACCCTTTGCAGCTATAACAGCTTTCAACTCTTCTGGGAAGGCCATCCACAAGGTTTAGGAGTGTGTCTATGGGAATGTTTGACCATTCTTCCAGAAGGGCATTTGTGAGGTCAGGCACTGATGTTGGACTGGGTTGTAGTCTCTGCTCTAATTCATCCCAAAGGTGTTCTATCGGGTTGAGGTCAGGACTCTGTGCGGGCCAGTCAAGTTCCTCCACCCCAAACTCGCTCATCCATGTCTTTATGGACCTTGCTTTGTGCACTGGTCCAAATCATTTGGTGGAGGGGGGATTATGATGTGGGGTTGTTTTTCAGGCGTTGGGCTTGGCCCCTTATTTCCATTGAAGGGAACTCTTGAGGCTTCAGCATACCAAGACATTTTGAACAATTTATGGACCTTGCTTTGTGCACTGGTGCGCAGTCATGTTGGAACAGGAAGGGACCATCCCCAAACTGTTCCCACAAAGTTAGGAGCCTGAAATGGTCCAAAATGTCTTGGTATGCTGACGTCTTAAGAGTTCCCTTCACTGGAACTAAGGGGCCAAGCCCAACCTCTAAAAAAAACAACCCCCACACCATAATCCCCCCTCCACCAAATGATTTGGACCAGTGCACAAAGCAAGGTCCATAAAGATATGGATGAGCGAGTTTGGGGTGGAGGAACCTGACTGGGCTGCACAGAGTCCTGAACTCAACCCGACAGAACACCTTTGGGATGAATTAGATCGGAGACTGCGAGCCAGGCCTTCTTGTCTACATCAGTGCCTGACCTCACAAATGCTCTTCTGGAAGAATGGTCAAACATTCCCATAGACACACTTCTAAACCTCGTGGACGGCCTTCCCAGAAGAGGTGAAGCTGTTATAACTGCAAAGGGCGGGCCAACTTAACATTGAACTCTACAGACTAAGACTGGGAGGCCATTAAAATGTATGTGTGTGTAAAGGCAGGCACCCGAATACTTTTGACAATATAGTGTAATTTAGAGTTACTTTATTGCCTGATATTTCATTTTGACAGGAGTTCCCCTTTAACCTTCTACCATTTTACCATATTATGCGGCAGCGTTAAATCAGTTGTATAATTTCTGCGGCATGGCAGAAAATGTTGTGACCATAGTAACATCCCTTTATTAATCCATAAATAATTGAATCACATTTTAAAAACAGTGATGAGCGTTAAGAATGTGGGTTACATCGCTCCTCGCTGTGACGGACGTTTGACTGGCAGCGCATCTACAAGATATGCAAATAAGCGAATATTCCAATCATTCTAACTATTTAATTATAGTATTAAGAGTGAAAGAAAAGAAGGACAAATTGCAGAAGGCAGCAAGTGTAAGAAAACATCATCATTGTATCCGTTTATTGTGTTAGTTGTGAGGACAAAAATGTGAGGCGTAACTTAGATTCTAAATCTCCTGTATAATTTATAAAGGGACATTTAAAAATGGCTACTAAGTAAAATCTTTAATGGCCATAAAATGTGCGAGAGACTTAATGAAGTGCGTTCTTTTATTAAGGATCACATTGTGCTGTTCAAGCTTTCATCTGAATGCTGGACTTTTGTTGGGAGCCGAACATCTTATATAATAACAATATTTCTACCACTACTATCTATGACAGCTTCCAATCTACAATGCCCCCCCCCCCCACTTATCTTATTCTATCTATCTATCTATCTATCTATCTATCTATCTATCTATCTATCTATCTATCTATCTATCTATCTATCTATCTATCTATCTATCCTCTTGTTCTCTCTCTTTCTCTTCCTAGCATCTTTCTAGCTTTGTCTCTCTTTCTTTCTTTCTTTTTTTTTCTTTCCTTCTTTCTTTTTCTTTTAATTTTTTTTTTTTCTATCTTTTTTTCCTCTTTCTCTCTTTTTTTTTTCTCTTTCTCTCTTTCTTTCTTTCTTTCTTTTCTCTTTCCCCTTCTCTCTGTGTTCCCTCTCTCTCTTTCCCTCTGATTATCTTTTTCCCTCCTCTCTATGTCTTTCTTTCTTTCTTTCTTTTTTTTCTCTCTCTCTCTTTCTCCCTCTCACTCTCTTTGTCTCCTTTTCCCTCCTCTCTCTGTCTCTTTCTTTCTCTCTTTCTTTCTTTTTCTCTTTTTTTTTTTTGTTTTTTATTTTTTTATTTTTTTTTTATATCTTTATTTCCTCTGTCTTTCTTTCTCTCTTTCTTTCTTTCTTTCTTTTTTTTTTTTTTTTTCTTTTTTTTTTTTTTTTTTTCTTTCTTTTTTTTTATTTCTTTCTTTTTTTCCCTCTCTCTTTCTCTCACTCTCTTTGTCTCCTTTTCCCTCCTCTCTCTGTCTCTTTCTTTCTCTCTTTCTTTCTTTTTTTTTTTTTCCTTCTTTATTTTTATTTTATTTTTTTTTTTTTCTTTATTTTTTCTATCTTTTTTTTCCTCTCTCTTTCTTTCTCTCTTTCTTTCTTTCTTTATCTTTCTTTCTCTTTCTCTCTTTCTTTCCTCGCTCTCTCTCTCTCTTTCTCTTTCTTGCTCTTAATCTTGCTATTTCTCTCTCTCTCCCCTCTCTTTCTTTCATTCCCTCTCTGTTCCCTCTCTCTCTTTTTCTTTCTTTTTTTCTTTTTTTCTTCCTCTTTTTCTTTTTCTCTCCTTGCTCTCTCTCTTTCTCTGTCTTGCTCTTAATCTTGCTCTTTCTTTCTCTCTCTCTCTTCCTCCCCCTCTTTCTTTCCCTCTCTCCCCCCCCCTCCACCTCTATCTCTCTCTCTTTTTCTCTCCTCTCTCTGTCTCTTTCTTTCACTCTCTCTCTATTTCTCTCTCTGTCTCTCTCTTTCTCTCTCTCTCTCTCTCTCTCTCTCTTTCTCTCTCTCTCTCTCTCCCCCCCTCGTTGTCTCTTTTTCCCTCCTCTCTCTCTCTCTCTCTCTCCCCCCCCCTCTCTCTCTCTCTCTCTCTCTCTCTCTCTATTTTCTCTCTCTCTCTCTCTCTCTCCCTCTCGTTGTCTCTTTTTCCCTCCTCTCTCTGTCTGTCTCTCTCTTTCTTTCTTTCTCTCTCGCTTCCACTTTTCATGTCAGATCTCTGACTTTGCGGTTTGTCCTTGTTCTTGATATTTTCTTATAACTTCTTTTTCAGCACCTAAAAGAAAAGGAGAATGATGAGCTTGATATTCAGCTGAAAGTGTTTGATGAGAACAGAGAAGATGACCTGCTGGAGCTCTCCCATCGCCTCAGGGACATTCGGGCTGAGATGGAATATCCTTCTCATAACATTTTACCTGTGTCGTATATTTGTTTTGTGATCCATTTTTTGTCCGAGACGCACAGGTCAGCCGTTCATCTCGGGAAGCGTTTAAATAACCAAAAGACGCTGTAAAAACAAGTGATAAACTTTTTATTATTTAAGAGGGAAGAAAGATAACGGTATGATGGAATGATTATCAGGTAACTGCCCAATGCTTGTAAATAACGTACAGTGCCTTGCAAAAAGTATTCACCCCCCTTGGCATTTTTCGTGTTTTGTTGCCTCGCAACCTGGAATTAACATGGATTGTTTGAGGATTTGCATCATTTAATTTACAGAACATGCCCACAACTTTGAAGATGTTTTTTTTTTTTTTTTTTATTGTGAAGCAAACAACAAATAGGACAAAATAACAGAAAAAGTCAATGTGCATAACTATTCTACCCCCCCCCCCCCAATGTCAATACTTTGTAGAGCCACCTTTTGCGTCTATCACAGCTCCAAGTCGCATTGGATAAGTCTCTATGAGTCTTGCCACATCTTACCACTGGGATTTTTGCCCATTCCTCCTTGCAAAACCTCTCCAGCTCCTTCAAGTTGGATGGTTTGCGCTTGTGAACAGCAATCTTTAAGTCTGGTCACAGATTTTCTATTGGATTGAGGTCTGGGCTTTGATTAGGCCATTCCAACACATTTACATGTTTCCCCTTAGACCACTCAAGTGTTGCTTTAGCAGTGTGTTTGTGGTCATTGTCCTGCTGGAAGGTGAACCCCCGTCCTAGCCTCAAATCACACACAGTGTGGTACAGGTTTTGCTCAAGAATAGCCCTGTATTTAGCACCATCCAGCTTTCCCTCAACTCTGACCAGTTTCCCAGTCCCGACTGCTGAAAAACATCCCCACAGCATGATGCTGCAACCACCATGTTTCACAGTTGGGATGGTGTTCTTTGAGTGATGTGATGTGTTGGGCCTGGCGCCAGACATAGCGTTTTTTTGTCCAAAAAGTAAAATTTTAGTCTCATCAGACCAGAGCACCTTCCTCCATACATTTTAGGAGTCTCCCACATGCCTTTTCGCAAACTCAAAACGTGCCATTTTGTTTTTTGCTGAAAGTAATGTCTTTCTTCTGGCCACTCTGCCATAAAGCCCAACTCTATTGAGCGTACGTCTTATTGTTGTCCTATGTACAGATACTCCAGTCTCTGCTGTGGAACTCTGCAGCTCCTCCAGGGTTACCTTAGCTCTCTGCCTCTCTGATTAATGCCCTCCTTGCCCGGTCCGTGAGTTTTGGTGTGCGCCCGTCTCTTGGCCGGTTTGCTGTTGTGCCATGTTCTTTCCATTTGGTTATGATAGCTTTGATGGTGCTCCTAGGGATCAGCAAAGATTTGGATATTTTTTTATAACCTTACCCTGACTTGTACTTCTCAACAACATTGTCCCTTACTTGTTTGGAGAGTTCCTTGGTCTTCATGGCAGTGTTTGGTTAGTGGTGCCTCTTGCTTAGGTGTTGCAGCCTCTGGGGCCTTTCAAAAAGGTGTGTATATGTAATGACAGATCATGTGACACTTAGATTGCACACATGTGGACATCATTTCACTAATTATGTGACTTCTGAAGGTAATTGGTTGCACCAGAGCTTTTTATGGGCTTCATAACAAAGGGGGTGAATACATACGCACATGCCAATTATCAGTTTTTTAATAGTTTTTTTTTATTTCTGAAAAATAGTTTTATATAATATATATTTTTCTAATTTTACTTCACCAACTTAGACTAGTTGTGTTCTGATCCATCACATATAATTCAGATGTAAAAAAAACATTGAACTAAAGGCTGTAATGTAACAAAATAGGTAAAAAGCCAAGGGGGTGGAATACTTTTGCAAGGCACTGTAAGTGTGCCATTATTCCAGGACCCCAAGTGTCAGTGTGTCAATATTCTAGGGTCCAGAGTTTAATGAGTCATTATTATAGAACCTCAAGGGTATGAGCAGCTTCCATGTTGAATGCATTAAGATAAAAGCTTTCTGTGTGCAGCAGCCTCGATAATATATACCTGAGCCCTATCTCTCTCCAGTGATGTCCACGAGTGCCAAGGCCATCTGTGACTCTCCCTCCTGATTGGCTGAGACACAGCAGCTGCGCCATTGACTTTCCACTGCTGTCAATAAAAAGTCAGTTAGCCAATCCGGAGAGAGAGGGGGCAGGGTCAAACCGGGTGCCATGTCTGAATGGACACATGGAGCTGTGGCTCGTCTTGGGTGCCCCCATACCAAGCTGGAGGGAGGGGCCAGGAGCACCGAAGAGGGACCCAAGAAGAGGAGGATCCCAGCTGCTCTGTGCAAAACCACTGCACGGAGCAGGAAAGTATAATATGTTTGTTATTTATATAGAAAAGAAATTGAGACTTTACAATCACTTTAAACCAAAACAAATGTTGGTGACATAGCAAACCAGATGGATAGCATTATCAAAGAGCCAGGAAGAGGTGCGGGCTGTGCGCTCTCTTCCCCTCCTCCGCCTATGCTCACACATAACAAAGGGGGGGGGGTGCAATTTGGTATCTTTGCCATGGGTGCTGGATGATCTTGTCTCGGCTCTGGTATTGGGGTATAATTGTTCTGGATCTTCCCAGTGTCATTTATCTGGGACTCCCTAGCATTATTGTGCCATTGTTCTAGGACCCCCAATTGTCATTATGCTATTGTTGTGGGACCCCTAAGTGTCAGTGCATCATTGTTCCAGGATCCCCTAGTGTTAGAGCGTTATTGTTTCTGAATCTCCAATTGTCAGATTGCTATTCAAGATTGCCCAAAAAAAAAAGAAAACTGGTGTTCCATTCTTCTGTGTCCTCCTTCCTATAATTCCACGTACACACGATCGGAATTCTCGTCGGAAAAGCCTTGGCCTTTTCCGACGGAATTCCGCTCAAGCTTGTGTTGCCTACACACGGTCACACCAAATTCCGACCGTCAAGAACGCGGTGACGTACAACACTATGACGAGCCGCGAAAATGAAGTTCAATGCTTCCGAGCATGCGTAAAATTGTTTCCGAGCATGCGTCGGAATTGCCACAGAGGATCGGAATTTCCGATAGAAACTTTTTCCATCGGAAAAATTGAGAACATGCTCTCAATGTTTTTCTGTCCGAAATTCCGCCAGCCAAAGTCCGACGGAGCGTACACACGGTTGCATTTTCCGATGAAAAGCTCTCACCGGTCTTTTGCTGGCCGAATTTCCGATTGTGTGTACGCGACATTACACTTGTCCTAAGAATACCAATTGAACCTTTTTAATGCCTAGTCAAAGTTCATATAATCCAGCCCACCCCTTACAGCATTAAACTTGAACAAACGTGGGTTCCATTGGGGGACCAGATGAATAGCGTAGTCAAAAAGCCTAAAAATTCAAAATGTCACCAGTACATCTTAAAGCCCAAAATAGAACATTTTATTTATCATCACTGTGTTACTATTGCCCAAGAAAAGGCTTCTCGGTAGTCCCAAAGCATCACACTTTACACTAATGCCCCGTACACACGGTCGGAAAATTCCGACGGAAAATGTCCGATTGGACCATGTTGTCGGAAAATCCGACCATGTGTGGGCTCCATGGGACTTTTTCCGTCAGAATTTCCGACAGAAAAAATTTGAGATCCTGCTCTCAAATTTTCCGACAACAAAATCCGATCGGACTTTTTCCGATCGTGTGTAGAGAATTCCGACGGACAAAGTGCCACGCATGCTCAGATCAAATTAGGAGACCAAACCTATTGGCTCATAGCCTCAACGTAGTTCCGTCGTACGCAACGAACGTCACCACGACAACTTTGTCCGACCGTGTATGCAACACCAGTGTCGGACAAAATCCGATGAATTTTGTGGTCGGAATTTCCGACCGTGTGTGTACGGGGCATTAGAGTGTTATTGTTTCTGAATCCCCAATTGTCGGATTGTTATTAAGGATTGCCAAAAAAAAAAAAAAAAAACTGGTGTTCCATTCTTCTTGTTCCTCTTTCCTATAATGCCACGTACACACGATCAGAATTCTCGTTGGAAAAGCCTTGGATGGTTTTTCTGATGGAATTCCGCTCAAGCTTGTGTTGCCTACACACGGTCACACCAAATTCCGACCGCCAAGAACGCGTGACGTACAACACTACGACGAGACGCGAAAATGAAGTTAAATACTTCCGAGCATGCGTCGAATTGTTTCCAAGCATGCGTCAGAATTTTGCGTGTTTGGAATTGCCACAGACGATCGGACCATGTTGTTGGAAAATCCGACCATGTGTGGGCTCCATCTGAATTTTTCCGTCAGAATTTCCGACAGAAATTTTTTTAGATCCTGCTCTCAAATTTTGCGACAACAAAATCCGATCAGACTTTTTCCGATCGTGTGTAGAGAATTCCGACGGACAAAGTGCCACGCATGCTCAGATCAAATTAGGAGACCAAACCTATTGGCTACTAGCCTCAACAAAGTTCCGTCATACGCAACGAACGTCACCACGTTCAGAATGATCGGATTTTCCGACAACTTTGTCCGACCGTGTGTATGCAACACCAGTGTCGGACAAAATCCGTCGGAAAAAATCTGACGGATTTTGTGGTCGGAATTTCCGACCGTGTGTACGGGGCATTACAATGGACACCAGGACGTACATGGGAGCCTTTTTTTCTATAATCCGCCCACATCTGACCTCCTCTTTTCCTCTTCCCCGTGATCTGAATTGCAGTTTTAGTATACAATGTAACATTACATAAATACAGCAAGTAATCCCTTAGCATGGGCGGTGGGAAGAGAGATGAGCCAGAGTAAACAGTTGTTTTCACAACCGAATGAAGTTCTCTTCTATGAAAATCGGAAAACAAAAACCCAGCACGCGGAATAATCTAAACAACGCCATCACAGGCGGACGCACTGCTGAGAAAGAAATCAATTTAGATTGTATCCTGTCTGTGTCAACAGGAAGAGCTGATAAGTGTGGATCAGACTATGCATGAAAATACATCCACAACTTTACATTGTGTTTGCAGCCTCCCGGCACAGTGGGGAAAAAACGGGGATAGGAAGGAAAGCCGCAGCGTTATCCACTTTGGCTTAATGAATAGGGAGCGAGGCGCTATCGCATCTGCAGTATGTAGACAAGGGTGGCCCAGGTAATCCTGGCAATAGATTTGTCGCTGATCTCACAATGTAGAGCATTTGAAGCTTCACCTGGTTTTTCAATAAATATTTCTGTTGCATCGGGATAAAGAAAATGGCAAACAGGTGCTATTGTTTTGCTGTTTTAGATGAAAAATTCCCAATGCTCAGAAAAAAAAAAAAAAATGGTTAACTTAAAGTGAACCTGTCATGTCGGCAATCATTAGTAAACTGCAAGCACCTGTCGTTAAACTGTCAAATTCCGAAACTTGGCCACTGAGGGTCTTCTTGTATTGCCATGCTGAATGAAGGTGGCCTGGAGGCGGCGAGGCTGCTTATTAAGTTGGAGATCCAACGCATGGCCTTTACTTAGCCTGGGCCAAGGATCGGGACATTTCCTAGTCACAAAGATGCTGATTTGGTGGACATGGCGTCCCCACTTCAAGGACAGACCTAACATCTTGCTACGGCTCATTGGATAGAAGGATGAATGTGTCAATGTAACATGTTTTCTTCCTAAGTCCATCACATTCTCTGCTCATTAAAAGAATAGTGAGGGCTGGACAGAAGCTATCCCAAGGTTAGTGGGATCACCCACAACTACATGGTGCACAGGAACAGAGCCTGGGACCACAAAAGCTATAAGGAGCCTGTAGATGGCTAATACAGTCAATCTCCACCTTTGTCGAAAAGCAGCCATTCTCAACTAGGGTTCCACCAGAGGTTGCTAGGGGTTCCTTGAGCAGTGGCTGATTGTGCTTGCTTAGTTCCAAGGCCAGAGCCACTTGGTAGAGCCAGCTGCATGACACCAAAGATATTTTTTTACCACTACTGTAAGGGTTTCCAATTGGCCACAAATGGAAGGAGCGTTCTTCTCATTGGTTACCAATGTAAGGGACAATTAATGTAAGCCCCCGTACACACGGTCGGAAATTCCGACCACAAAATCCGTCGGACTTTTTCCAACGGATTTCGTCCGACACTGGTGTTGCATTCACACTGTCGGACAAAGTTGTCGGAAAATTCGATCATTCTGAACGTGGTGACGTTCGTTGCGTATGGCGGAACTACGTAGAGGCTAGTAGCCAATAGCTTTGGTCTCGTAATTTGATATGAGCATGCGTGGCACTTTGTTCGTCGGAATTCTCTACACACTATCGGAAAAAGTCAGATCGGATTTTGTTGTCGGAAAATTTGAGAGCAGGATCTCAATTTTGTTCCGTCGGAGATTCCGACGGAAAAAGTCAGATGGAGCCCACACACGGGCAGATTTTCCGTCAACATGGTCCGATCGGACATTTTCCGTCGGAATTTCGGACCGTGTTTACGGGGCATAAGAAATATTTCTCCTACTGACCATCAATGTAAGAATTGTTCTTCCAACCAATCAGCAAGGTAAGGAGCATCCTTCCCACTGGCCACCAATGTATAGAACATTCTTTTTATTGACTACTAATATAAGGAGCTTTTCTCCTATTGACCACCAATGTAAAGAGCATTCTTCCCACTGGTCACCTATATAAGGGGCATTCTTCCAATGTGAGGTTCATTATTCTTACTGACAGTGACCACTAATGTAAGGAACATTCTTCTCATTTACCACCAATGTGAGGTCCATTATTCCTACTGACCACCAAAGTATGGACCATTCTTCCCACCGATCACCAATGCAAAGGACATGCTTCCCACCAACCACCAATGCAAGGGGCATGCTTGCTTCCCACTGACCACCAATGTAAGGAGTATTCTTCTCATTTACCACCAATGCGAGGTCCATTATTCCTACTGACCACCAAAGTATGGACCATTCTTCCCACCGATCTCCAATGCAAGGGGCATGCTTCCCACTGACCACCTATGTAAGGAGTAATCTTCTCATTGGCCACCAATGTAAGTCAAATGTATCCATTGACTTCCAGTGAGTTGGTTCTAGCAGGGGTTGCCAAGACCTGAAATGTGTTTCAGGGGTTCCTCTGGGGTTAAAAAAGTTGAGAAAGGCTGGTCTAAAATATCATTATTTAGAGCTGACTGTTTAATGCAGAATAGGTATAAGAAGAAATAAAAGACCATTTAATCTAAATAGGTATAAATGAAAAAATCCTTAAATGTATTTAGTAAAAAACACCTCAACCACTCTTAATATAAACCAACCGTAATATTCTGCTTGTCAGCCATTCCAACTCTACCACCTTGCACAGTGCTGTCTTAAGCCCCATACACACGGTCAGAAAATCCGACCACCAAATCCATCGGATTTGGTCCGACGGATTTAGTCCGACACTGGTGTTGCATACACACGGTCGGACAAAGTTGTCGGAAAATCCGATCATTCTGAATATGGTGAAGTTTGTTGCCTACGACGGGACTACGTAGAGGCTAGTAGCCAATAGCTTTGGTCTTGTAATGTGATCTGAGCATGCGTGGCACTTTGTCCGTCGGAATTCGCTACACACGATCGGAATTGGTGTGATCGGACTTTGTTGTCGGAAAATTTATAGAGCAGGAGATAGAACTTTGTCCGTCGGACAATCCGATGGAAAATGTCCGATGGTGCCTACACACGGAATTTCCGACAACATTGTCCGATAGGACAGAATCCATCGGAAAATCCGACCGTGTGTATGGGGCTTTACAGAACTTTGGGAGTAGAGCACGTGGGTGACCTCATCCGTGAGCTGCTGCTCCATCACTATCAAATCACAGGTCCTCGACCAGGCTAAGTTGCTTCAAAAGTGAGGTCGGGGCATCTGGCAAGGATGATGGAAGCTCAAAAGTGGCTGAGCCCATTAAAAATTATATTTGAAGGTATATATGCATTTCAGCTAAGTATTTAGATGCTTTCCTATAATTGTGCTCCAAGAGAAGCTTTTACTCTACTTTCTTTTGTCCTGCTTTGGTTGATAGCAAGCATATTTTATTGTATAGAAGGCATTTACATCTCATTTGTGTGTTTATTGTTCCTTGACTCCTTGCACCGATATCAATGAAGTCTATCATCTCCTGTACAATATGCTGAAGGACACCGCTTCGGAGCAGTACCTCCTCTCCATCCTGCAGCACTTCCTTCTGATCCGCAACGACTATTACATCAGGTGAGGATTAAATCTCCCCGCCTTCTCATCCTTTGTCCGGGGAAATAATAGGCATGTGACAAAACAAAGCTCCTTCCTTGGTGTCCTTGGTTCTTGTGAGAGCGGACAGGGGACATTATGAAGATAGCAGAACTGCTGTGTGACAATAAGATAGGCAGAAACACAACCGATATGAAAAGAATGTCAACACAATACCCGCAGTGGCAAAATGTAATATTTATTTCTGGAAATATATCCTACATAGGAGAATAAAGTATAGGGGGGCTAGGAGGTGGCCATAAAATCCTTCTCTTCAGTCTCACACAGTTGTACCGACTCCTCTCCTGGACTAAATTAGCTTATTCTGATTTTTTTTTTCTTTTATATAATCTCTTGGTTTATGTTCACAATTCTGACAACACAGTCACAATAAAACGATAGTAATCAGGTAACAGACAATGAAAAAATAAAAAGAGAAAGCAAAGCAACCCAAGTGGGTCATTGATCAATTAACATGAGACCTGATTGGCTGTTCAACATAGAGGGTGTTAGAGAGGGAGGCAGGGGCGGACTGACCATTCGGCCACCCGGGCACTGCCCGAGGGCCCCGGGCCACTAGTGGGCCCCATCAGGGTTGCCAGCCTCAGTAAAAGCAGGGACAGTATGTAAAAATCTGTGTTTTTTTTTTTTTTTACATCTGTTACTGAAATGTCTCTTATGGACATAATTTTGGTCTAAAAATTCTGAGATTATAGCTGCCCCACCTCTCCAGTACCTTCCCAGCCAATAGAAACATGTCTGTGTATGCTGTGTGTACATGTATGTGTATACTGTGTGATTGTATACTGTGTATGTGTATACTTTGTGGCCCCATAATCTCTGATTGCCTGGGGGCCCCATAATATCCTATTGCCCGGGGGCCCCATGAGTGTTCAGTCCGTCCCTGGACGGAGGCATCACTTAGTGGTCATGAAAACATATGAACTATATCACCATTAGTTTGTCTCTGGCCCTGCTATCAAACTTAACGGTATTAATGAGCAAACACCTCTGATTTGGGCAGAAAAACTTTAGCCCAGAGGGCAGGCATATGAAGAGAACATAAAACATAAAAACCAAACAAAAAGAATAAAAGAAGAGAAGCACTCTATTAAAATGTAGGAGCAATCATATATCATATAGAAGGTGTGCCAGTATCCAGGTATCAAGCAGATTGGCGAGTTCCAAATGGAGGGATTGGAGTTCTGCTGCCAGCTCCGAAGTGAGACAACATTTATGTTTGAGTTCTGCAGGCTGGATTTTTTTTAGAAGGATTTGGAGATCCCCTTCACGTGCTTTTTTTTAGTTGTGAGCCCTGGGATATGAACTCCCTACTGACCACTGCCTTATGCCCTTCCCATATGGACGCCATCCCTACATCACCCGTTGAATTTTGCACTTTGATGCCACTACATCATCCAAGATGTTCTCATTCAAGCGCAAAGTCCATGACTTAGCGTTGGAGGACATCGGGTGTATAGAGAGGGATACCGGGGCGTGATCCAAGAGGGTGATTGAACCGATCGACGCACCAGATAGGGTCTCCAGAGAGAACTGATCCATCAGTAACAGATCTATTTGCGTATACACGGTATGAGTGGCTGAGTAGTAGCTAAAATCTTTGTCAGTTGGGTGGACTACCCTCCAGCAATTGACAAGATGGTGGGAGTGCAGGGATTTCCTGTGTTTGAGGAAAGCGAAAGAGTGGGTAGAATGCCCCATAGAAGTGTCTATCCGTGGGTCTGGGCTGACATTGAAATCTCCCCCAAGATCAGTTGGCCCTCTCTGAAAGTGGAGAGGGAGTCTAATGCGGCGTACACGCGGTCAGAATTCTCGTCGGAAAAAGCTCTGATGGTTTTCCCGTCGGAATTCCGACGGAATTTCGCTCAAACTGTTTTGCTTACACACGGTCACACCAAATTCCGACGGTCAATAACGCCACGCCTTAAAAAACGTTCGACTGCACTATAAAAGGGAAGTTTAATGCTTCCGAGCATGCGTCGAATTGTTTCCGAGCATGCGTCGGAATTTTGCGTGTCGGAATTGCATACACACGATCGGAAAATCCGATAGAAAGGTTTTCCGTCTGAAAAATTAAGAACAGGTTCTCAATCCAAAGTCCGTTGGAAATTCTGACAGAAAAAGACCGATGGGCATACACACGGACGGAAAATCCGATGAAAAGCTCCCATCAGACTGTTTCCATCGGAAATTTCGACCGTGTGTACGCGGCATAAGAAGGAGTCTAGGAAGGTGAGCTGTTGAGTATTCGGTGCATACGCGGTTGCAAAGGTCAAGTTTCCCAGTCCCGACTGCTAAAAAATGGTTGGTGTTCTTTGGGTGATGTGATGTGTTGGGTTTGCGCCAGACATAGCGTTTTCTTTGATGGCCAAAAAGTTAAATTTTAGTCTCATAAGACCAGAGCACCTTCCTCCATACATTTTGTGAGTCTCCTACATGCCTTTTTGCCAACTCAAAACGTGCCATTTTGTTTTTTGCTGAAAGTAATGGCTTTCTTCTGGCCATAAAGCCCAACTCTATGGAGCGTACGGCTTATTGTCCTCCTATGTACAGATACTCCAGTCTCTGCTGTGGAACTCTGCAGCTCCTCCAGGGTTACCTTAGGTCTCTGTGCTGCCTCTCTGATTATGCCCTCCTTGCCCGGTCCACGAGTTTTGGTGTGCGGCCGTCTTTTGGCAGGTTTTCTGTTGTGCCATGTTCTTTCCATTTGGTTATGATAGAGTTGATGGTGCTCCTAGGGATCATCAAAAATGTGGATTTTTTTTTTATAACCTAACCCTGACTTCTCAACTAGAGTTGAGCGGACACCTGGATGTTCGGGTTCGGCAGGTTCGGCCGAACTTCAGAAAAAAGTTCGGGTTCGGGACCGAACTTGACCCGAACTTGACCCCGAACACCGAACCCCATTGAAGTCAATGGGGACCCGAACGGCTATAATAAAGTGTCGGCTCCCGTCCCCCTTAATACAGAGAACAGTCATTGAAGTCATTGATTTTTAAAAAGTTAGTCATAAAAAGTGTTTGGGGACCCGGGTCCTGCCCCAGGGGACATGTATCAATGCAAAAAAAACTTTTAAAAACGGCCGTTTTTTTCGGGAGCAGTGATTTTAATAATGATTAAATTGAAACAATAAATGTGTAATATTCCTTTAAATTTCGTACCTGGGGGGTGTCTATAGTATGCATGTAAAAGGGGGGGCATGTTTCCCGTGTTTAGAACTGCCCCTGCACAAAGTGTCATTTTTGCAGAAAAGAAAGCTATTTAAAATCACTCGCGGCTATATGAATTGTCGGCTCCCGTAATACAGAGAACAGTCATTCATTGAAAGCCATTCATAAAAAAAAAGTCATTGATAAAAAATAAAAAAATAAAATAAAAAAAAAGCGTGGGGGTCCCCCCAAATTCCATAACCAGGCCCTTCAGGTCTGGGATGGATATTAAGGGGTATCCCAGCCAAAAAAAAAAAAAAATGGTGTAGGGTCCCCCTCAAAATCCATACCAGACCCTTGAGGTCTGGGATGGATTTTAAGGGGAAACCCAGCCAAAAAAAATGGCGTGAGGTCCCCCTCAAAATCCAAACCAGACCCTTATCCGAGCATGCAACCTGGCAGGCCGCAGGAAAAGAGGGGGGACGAGAGCGGCCCCCCTCCCGCCTGAACCGTACCAGGCCACATGCCCTCAACATTGGGAGGATGCTTTGGGGGTCTAAGACCCCCAAAGCCTCTTGTCCCCATGTTGATGAGGACAAGGGCCTCGTCCCCACAACCGTGCCCGGTGGTTGTGGGGGTCTGCGGGCGGGGGGCTTATCGGAATCTGGAAGCCCCCTTTAACAAGGGGACCCCCAGATCCCGCCCCCCCCCCTGTGTGAAATGGTAAGGGGGTACAAAAGTACCCCTACCATTTCACCAAAAAAGTGTCAAAAATGGTAAAAATGACAGGAGACGGTCTTTGACAATTCCTTTATTAAAATCTTCTTTCTTCTTTCTTCTGGTCTTTCTTTCTTCATCTTCTCCTTCCGGCATCTTCTTCTTCCATCTTCTTCTTCCTCCGATCTGCTTCTTCTTGGCCTTCTCGTCCAGCATCGGTGTCTTTTCTGGGCCACTCCGCGCAATGGGAGGCTCCTGCTGGGTGAGGCTTCTCTTCGGTATCTTCTTCCACGGCGTCGGTCTCTGAGGCTTCTCTCCGGTATCTTCTTCCAGGGCGTCGGTC
>CM053033.1:223145855-223175855 GCA_028564925.1 Lithobates sylvaticus
ATGAGCCAATTGTCTCATTCAAAGTGGGATTCACTCTGAATCAGGCCAATCCAGAAAGGGAAATGTTCTCCAGAGATTAGTGATCCACTTGGGCAAATCAATCAACCCTTTTATTCACTTGTAAAGGGACCAATTGGACCCTTTACTTATTCACTTTCTGGCCTCCAAACCCAGGATTCTTCCCTGCAAAGAGACCAAATCTAAGTCTCTGTCTGCTAGCATAGGGGTCACCAGGATCTAGAGGGCAGGTACCCCTGACCCCTGTGACTTTCTTGCCCACTATTGAAGCCCCTAATGTGTAGGCAGCACAGTGGTGTAGTGGTTAGCACTTTCACCTAGCAGCAATAGGGTCGCTGGTTCAAATCCCGACCACAACACCTTCTGCCTGGAGTTTGCATGTTCTCCCTGTGCCTGCGTGGGTTTCCTCCGGGTACTCCGGTTTCCTCCCACACTCCAAAGACATGCTGGTAGGTTAATTAGATCCTGTCCATAAAATTGGCCAAATATGTGTATGTGTATGTGTTTGTAACCGTGTCGGGACCCCACAGGGCAAGGACCGCACTATACCACAGATGGACACCAGTGGCTAAAGCGCCCTGAGGCGATTCAGTTCGCATAGGTAGCGCTATACAAGTCATTCATTCATTCATTGTTTTCTACCAATCTTTTCCAATCTGTTCAATTTTGATTTATTTTATTTTTCATTTCATTTTGACAAGGCAAGTTTTCATTTGAAGATTGATAAAAAAAAAAAACATATGGCTGAAATACAACTTTTGAGCTGGAGGGCAGTATCTGCATATGCATTATATGGGAAAAAACTGTATAGACACCTCTCCAAATTATTGATTTCAGGGGTTTGCAGTGAAGGGTACTGTTCATGCAACAGCATACAAAGACATTTTAGACAATTGTGTTCTTCCAACCTACTGGTAACAGGTTGGTGAAGGCCCCATTCTGTATTGAATGTCCAACAAGCTCATTAGAAGAGTTGGTCAAGTATCCACAAGCCATCTAGTGAGCATGCATCCAGTTTTCCATTGCAGTTAAAAGTTAGAAGATTTAATAAAGGAAATTCTATCTGCACTTCACATTCACACGGCATTGTTTTAATCTTGTCACTTGAAAAAACTGCCTTGTCACTTTGTGCTGACTGACTGCTGTTTAACAGGGCATAATTTACAAACTGCAATTTGAAACCTTCAAAATAGACACAAAGAGACAACAATTTGTTCTAAAATAAAAAAAACTGGTGAAACGCTCTTGATTTTTCTTAGCCAAAGCAAAGCTTGCAATAACGCTTCATTTCTTTTATTCTCTTGTTCTACAGCTGGGTCAACAACTTCGGACATGAAGGCCTTGGTGTCCTTTTGGATATTCTGGAGAGACTTCTGGACAAAAGACAGTAAGGAACATATTATATATTTTTAAACACACTAGAGGATTTAAATAAAGACCTAATTGATGCCATTTGCTCTTGTATGGGGTGTGCGTTTGATGCTTCTCTCAGTGTTCCTTCTCCAGCACTCTCGGTGAGGTCACCTCCACCTGTGGCACATCTGTGATAAGTTTGGCTGGGCTACTTTTGCGGCTTGGTGAAGTGAGCACTCCACTAGTGGTTAAATACAGTATTTCTGTCTCTTGGCCCCTAGAGATTTAGATGGGAGTCATATAATGCAGGGCTCAAAATTTCAAGTCCTGAGCCACTAGCCAGGCCTTAAAAGTTACTCACCACCAGTTGCCCACCCAACCCCTCCCCTGCCCCGCCCCTAAACACGGCCTCATAAATTATCTCATAAAATGACATTGTTAAATGTTTTATGCAGAATTAAGTTCCAAATAATAAATAATAACAACAACTTTAACAATATTAACATAAAGCATATCAGTACCCATCAGTGCCCATGAATGCAGCATCACTGTGCCCATCAAATGCAGCCTCACTGTGCCCATCAATGCAGCTTTACTGTGTCAATGAATGCAGCCTCATTGTACCCACAAATGTAGCTCACTGTGCCCATAAATGCAGCTCACTGTGCCCATAAATGTAGCCTCACTGTGCCCATAAATGCAGCTCACTGTGCCCATAAATGCAGCTCACTGTGCCCATAAATATAGCCTCACTGTGCCCATAAATGTAGCCTCACTGTGCCCACAAATACTGCTCACTGTGCCCACAAATACTGCTCACTGTGCCCACAAATACTGCTCACTGTGCCCATAAATGTAGCTCACTGTTCCCACAAATACTGCTCACTGTGCCCACAAATACTGCTCACTGTGCCCACAAATACTGCTCACTGTGCCACAAATACTGCTCACTGTGCCCAAAAATGTAGCTCACTGTGCCCACAAATACTGCTCACTGTGCCCATAAATACTGCTTACTGTACCCATAAATATAGCTCACTGTGCCCACAAATACTGCTCACTGTGCCCATAAATGTAGCTCACTGTGCCCATAAATGTAGCTCACTGTGCCCATAAATGTAGCTCACTGTGCCCACAAATACTGCTCACTGTGCCCATAAATACTGCTCACTGTGCCCAAAAATGTAGCTCACTGTGCCCACAAATACTGCTCATTGTGCCCATAAATACTGCTCACTGTGCCCACAAATACTGCTCACTGTGCCCAAAAATGTAGCTCACTGTGCCCACAAATACTGCTCACTGTGCCCATAAATACTGCTCACTGTGCCCACAAATACTGCTCACTGTGCCCAAAAATGTAGCTCACTGTGCCCAAAAATGTAGCTCACTGTGCCCACAAATACTGCTCACTGTGCCCAAAAATGTAGCTCACTGTGCCCACAAATACTGCACACTGTGCCCATAAATACTGCTCACTGTTCCCACAAATGCTGCTCACTGTGCCCAAAAATGTAGCTCACTGTGCCCACAAATACTGCTCACTGTGCCCACAAATACTGCTCACTGTGCCCTTAAATGTAGCCTCACTGCGCCCATTATCGATACAGACTCACCATGGTGTGTGACATGGAGCCGGGTCTGTGTTCGGCGGCGCCGTAGCAAGGTCCCGCCCCCCCTAGACCGGCTCATGTAATAGGCGGATTACTGATTTAATCTACTATCACACGAGCCACTTGGATGGTGGGGCTTGAAAGTGGACTCGGGGCGCAGGCGCCGTTCATCCTCGGCAATTTTCGGAATCAGGGTGTCCTGTGTACTGCACATGCGCAGTACACAGCGGACACTTCGTGATGGGGGACGGCTAATGATACAACACCGGCTCTGTAACACACAGCCTGCATCTCTGTGACACACAAGAGGAGGAGAGAGGGAGGGGAATGCAGCAGCCTCCGCTCAAAGCGGCCCCAGTTCAGTCCGGTCCTGCTGCTCTGTGTCCTCCAGCTGATCGCTTCTGGCAGCGATGCAGGCGTTTTTTTTTTTACAGAACATCAGAGCGGCACGGAGGGGGGATTCTCTGACCCCCCCCCCCCCGCGCCGCTCTGATGTCCTGTAAAAAAGCCTGCACCGCTTCTGCCAGAAGCGATCAGCTGGAGGACACAGAGCGGCAGGACCGGACTGAACTGGGGCCGCTTTGAGCGGAGGCTGCTGCATTCCCCTCCCTCTCTTCTCCTCTTGTGTGTCACAGAGATGCAGGCTGTGTGTTACAGAGCCGGGTTGTGTTCCGCGGCACCTGGAAGCTGTCAGCCTTGTCCACCCCTGCTCCTCACTCGCCCTGCCCTAAATTCCACTCGCAAAATGCGAGCAGGCGAGTGGAATTTTTGAGGGCTGATATAATGTATGTAGCACTAACCCCCGAAGGAGCTGCTGGTTTAATTTGGGCTTACCGTTACCTTCTTGACCTCTTGTGCATCTAGGGGTTTAGGTAGATGGCCCAAAGAACTGCAGAGACCGACACTGGGTCCACTTTGGGATTTTTATTTGCAGAAATGGTAGACAAAAACACAGTCTCTCAATAAAGGATAGAGGGTATAGGTAGGAAGTTCAGGTACTCTTGGAACTGCTTGAAACTGAATGTCTCTCACTATAGAATCCAGAGAATAGCCATTCACAACTGGATATCACAGCTATCGGATAAATCTTCTCTTGCTAGATTTAGCAGCCGATAGATTATTCAGATAGAGCAAAGTCTCTGCCACAGACTTGGTTGTAACTAAAGGATAGATGAGCTTAGAGAACCCTCATACGGCACCAGTATCTTGCAGCCGGTCCGGCGATACCGTACGAGGGTGGATTCACTTGATGTCTTTCAACTTAGCTTCCAGGCTCTTGCCGAGGCACCAGCCTTTTTGCCTGGCCCTCTTCTGAAGAGTCCTCCCCTGATTGCGTTTTTAGTTGCTGGGCCTCTCCAAAGACGAGACAGCACCGGACCACCTTAGAATCCTCCTTCCAGGTAGTGCGTCCCGGGCTAGCCAGCCCCGAGACTCGGAAATGGATGGATCCGCACCCCAGGCCATGAGGGCCCCTGAGGGCTGGTCAGGAGGACCAGGACCAAACAGACAGAAAGATCTTCTGGACCGGAACCCAGAAACACGTGATCTCAGTACCTTAAGTACCCTCTCCCAGAATTTACAGCGAGACGACACACTCATTGATTGGCTCCGAGAGAGATTGGCACCCAATGCGTCCAACCGGACCGCGTTCTCATGCTTGCCAGAGGTGACACCGACACCTATGGCCAAGCAGAACACAGTGCAATCCAGCCAGACTGGTACTGAAACCATAATTTAGAACAATTAACCCTAAAACCCAACTGTGGTTTTAGGAACATTAAATTTACAAAAACATATAGCGCATGCTCGTCAGGAGCCCGGCACTACATATACTTTTTCACATAAAGTTCACATACAGTAACATCACTTGTCTATGCAGGGGTTCTTCTACATCAACATGAACCACCTGGCTCGATGTAAGCAGCATTGCTCCTCTCCTTACTAGCCCTTCTGACTGTATTGTCCAGCTCTTGGCTCATTTAGTGTTTAGTCGCAGCACCATGCCGCACGACCCACTCCTGGCCTCTGGATAGGGGTTCTCTTTACAACCCGATAGAAGCCCACCTAAATCCTGGAACAAGACCACCTGGCCGATGGGGGGGGCACCTCTGACCCCTGCTTGAGACCCTTTGTCCCCCGACTCCTGGCTAGGGCTCTTCTGATCCCTGGGGGAGACCTTCTGTCTCCAATATGGGAGCTGTCTTCAAATTGGGAGCTATCTTCAGGCTTGAGTATATAACGACCCTGCACACCTGTGTACTCACACAGGCCACAGTCACCTGGTAAAATCCAGACACAGGATTGAAGGTTCTGTCTCACCAAATACACTTTGGAACCTTCAAGTTCCAGGACCCGATCCGGGACTTCAGAATCCAAAGAAGGCGAAAAAACAAAAACACAGCTATCGCCACTCAAAAATGATAGTTGGGGCAAGGGTAGGCAACCTCAGCACTCCAGCTGTGGTGAAACTACAGATCCCATTATGCCTCTGCCTCTAGGAGTCATGCCTGTGATTATCAGGGTCTTGCAATGTCTCATGGACTTGTAGTTTCACCACAGCTGGAGAGCCGAGGTTGCCTACCCCTGGTCTAGAACTTCACATTAACCCTTAATGTGAGTCCAGTTTCATTTTCTCCTATGTTTTCACAGAGGCAGGGCCTCACACACTCATAGTACACAGTGACAATACGGTATTATTGAATATGGTGTATTATATTCATTTAGTATGACTCAAATTATGAAGTACTCAACCATATCAGCTTGGAGGAATAACTCTAAAAAGAATTGCCTTTAGCAATTCCTAAAATACAGCTATTTCCCTGATTAGATAAGGTGGAGAGTGTGACATTTCCTCCTCCTTGTCTCTCCACCTCGAGCAATCAGAGAACATTTTGTATTCATTGAGAAAATGCAACGTGTTCATTGAATGGTGCCCCGTGCCAAGCAAGTGACCTCCGGTGTTCACAATGCAGCAGGGCAGCCGCTGGGCACAGGACATGGAAGCTAGTAGAGATCACTGGAGTAGCAGTGTTTGCTATGGTAATTTCCAGCTTCTAGAGGAATCCCACAGCTATGGAATATGCATAGTTACATTGATCCAAGCTATAAAACATCCATACCTGGAATTTATTAAGTTTATAGATATAGCTTAGATATTCTTTAATTTGTTCTCTGACTTAGAACATGATTGAGTACAAGTTCTCAACAAATCGAATAATGCAGATAAAGTAAATAAGTTATGAAGAAAAAAATAATAATCCATCAGGGATCAGAAAAAAATATTGCAACGCAAAAGTATATTTTGTGAACCACTGACTCATCAATCATGTTAATCATTTTCTTTTTAAAGTATAAATACCTAAAGCAACCAATCAGATGTGATTTCAAATATGATTGGGCAGATGCATTTCTCGTTGCTTTGCTGAATATGCTAATTGTTTTTTTTTTTTGTTCTCAAGACAGGAAAGTATTGACCAGAAAAATCAGCATAAGCTCATCCAATGCCTAAAAGCATTCATGAACAATAAGGTAGGTGAGAAGGCCTCCGAGGAACCTTCACAAACAAATATTTTAAATTGTCTTCTCATATTAATGCGTAGAACTGTTTTCCATCCATTAAAAGTCGTAAGACCCGCCTTGTCAGTTTTTTATTCTTTATCTGCATAAAGAGCACATAATTTTTACTTATTTTTTTGCTGTTGTAAATAGTCACCAGTGACTAAAGGCATTCACAAATAATAGGGTAGACGAGAAGGCCCCCAAGGAACTTTCCGAAACAAATACTTTAAATTGTCTGTCTATATTATTATTATAGAGCTGCTTTGCATCCATAAAAATTCCCAATACTTCCGTTAATTTTTTATTCTTTCTCTGCATCAAGAGTGTGTGTATATATGTGTGTGTGTATATATATATGTATATATGTATATATATATATATATATATATATATATATATTTATATATTTATTTATTTTTATATATATATATATATATATATATGTATGTGTATATATATATATATATATATGTATATATAATGTATATGTGTGTGTGTGTATATATATATATATATATATATATATATATATATATATATATATATATATATATATATACAGGGCTCAAAATTTCAAGTCCTGAGCTACTAGCCAGGCCTTAAGGGTTACTCGCCACCAGTTGCCCCTCCCAACCCCTACCCTGCCCCTAAACCCGCCCTCATAAATTATCTCATTAAATTACACCTTTAATGTTTTTATGCAATTAAGTTATAAAAATATTAACGACCTTAATGTTAATGCAGCCTGTGTCCCCCCCCCATGTGCAGCCTGTGTCCCCCCCCCATGTGCAGCCTGTGTCCCCCCCCATGTGCAGCCTGTGTCCCCCCCCATGTGCAGCCTGTGTGACCCCCCCCCCCCCCCCATGTGCAGCCTGTGTCCCCCCATGTGCAGCCTGTGTCCCCCCCCATGTGCAGCCTGTTTCCCCCCCCATGTGCAGCCTGTTTCCCCCCCCCCCCCATGTGCAGCCAGTGTCCCCCCCCATTTGCAGCCAGTGTCCCAACCAAGTGCAGCCAGTGCCCCCCCCCCCATTTGCAGCCAGTGTCCCCCCCCATTTGCAGCCAGTGTCCCCCCCCCCATTTGCAGCCAGTGCCCCCCCCCCATTTGCAGCCAGTGTCCCCCCCCATGTGCAGCCAGTGTCCCCCCCCATGTGCAGCCAGTGTCCCCCCCCCCATTTGCAGCCAGTGTCCCCCCCCATTTGCAGCCAGTGTCCCCCCCATGTGCAGCCAGTGTCCCCCCCATGTGCAGCCAGTGTCCCCCCCATGTGCAGCCAGTGTCCCCCCCATTTGCAGCCAGTGTCCCCCCCATTTGCAGCCAGTGTCCCCCCCATTTGCAGCCAGTGTCCCCCCCCATGTGCAGCCAGTGTCCCCCCCCATTTGCAGCCAGTGTCCCCCCCCATTTGCAGCCAGTGTCCCCCCACCATTTGCAGCCAGTGTCCCCCACCATTTGCAGCCAGTGTCCCCCACCATTTGCAGCCAGTGTCCCCCACCATTTGCAGCCTGTGTCCCCCCCCATTTGCAGCCAGTGTCCCCCCCATTTGCAGCCAGTGTCCCCCCCATTTGCAGCCAGTGTCCCCCCCCATTTGCAGCCAGTGTCCCCCCCCCATTTGCAGCCAGTGTCCCCCCCATTTGCAGCCAGTGCCCCCCCATTTGCAGCCTGTGTCCTCCCTCATTTGCAGCCTGTGTCCCCCCCATTTGCAGCCTGTGTCCCCCCCCCCATGTGAAGCCTGTGTCCCCCCCCCCCATGTGCAGCCTGTGCCCCCCCATGTGCTGCCTACCTGTGGA
Organism: Lithobates sylvaticus; assembly: GCA_028564925.1. Taxonomy (NCBI): domain Eukaryota; kingdom Metazoa; phylum Chordata; class Amphibia; order Anura; family Ranidae; genus Lithobates; species Lithobates sylvaticus. The sequence goes on from CM053033.1 coordinate 223,154,180, forward strand.
GGAGAAGAGAGGAGAGCTGCCACTGGGAGATCACAGCAGGGAACATTCAGACTTTCGTTTCATAAGCTGTGTGTTCCCCCGCGGCGCGCCGTCACATAAGCCCCTCCCCTTGTCCGGGGAACTTTGATACATGTCACCCGTACTAGGATTGGACGGGTGATCTGTCTATCAAAGTCCCGGAAAAGGGGAGGAGCTTATGTGACGGCGCATGGCGGGGGAACACACAGCTTATGAAACGAAAGTCTGAATGTTCCCTGCTGTGATCTCCCAGTGGCAGCTCTCCTCTCTTCTCCTCGCCAGCCCTCAAAAATCACTCGCAAAATGCGAGTGTGCGAGTGTAATTTTTGAGGGCTGTATATATATATATATATATATATATATATATATATAAACAATACTTTTTTTTACTTCTGCTGTTGTAAACAGTCCCCTTTAATTACCAAATGTTTTTAGCTTTTTTTGTGAAGAAAAAAAGGAAATGAAGGGGATATCCGTTATGGTCCCAGAGACTCCATGTTCAGAGCAGTGTCACCACTAGGACCAACTATGGACCCACCAATTTTTTTGACCTGCTTTCTACCCATGAAATCTCCTAATGCCGCGTACACACGGTCGGAATTTCCGATGTAAACAGTCCGATGGGAGCTTTTCATCGGATTTTCCGACCGCGTGTCTTTCGACGGACTTTGGATTGAGAACCTGTTCTTAATTTTTCCGACGGAAAACCTTTCTATCGGATTTTCCGATCGTGTGTATGCAATTCCGACACGCAAAATTCAGACGCATGCTCGGAAACAATTTGACGCATGCTCGGAAGCATTAAACTTCCCTTTTATAGTGCAGTCAAATGTTTTTTAAGGCGTGGTGCTATTGACCATCAGAATTTGGTGTGACCGTGTGTAGGCAAGACAGTTTGAGCGGAATTCCGTTGGGAAAACCGCCATAGCTTTTTCCGACGAGAATTCCGATCGAGTGTACGTGGCTCGTCAGTTTTTTTATTCTTCCCCTACATAAAGAGTACTTTTTTTTTTTATGTTTTTGCTGTTGTAACTATTCACCAATGGCTAAAACCATTCATGAACAATAGGTTTATTCTTCCTCTACATTAAGAGTCTGTTTTGTTTTAACTTTTTTTTTAACTCTTTTTTTTTTGCTGTTGTAAACAGTTCTTTTAATGCATGTTCACAACAGTGTTATCAGTAGGACCAGGGAATGCATGTTCACAACAGTGTTATCAGTAGGACCAGCTATAGACCAACCAACTTATTAAACTGCTTTCTTTCCGTGAAAAGTCTTAAGACTCCTTGATGTTATCATTCTTTCTCTGCGTCAAGAGTACATACTTGTTACTGTTTTAGCTGTTGCAAACAGCCCTTTTAATTTCTAAAATAGAATAGAGTACGTCAGTTATGGTCCTAGGGAATCCATGTTCAGAGCAGTGTCGTCACTGGGACCAACTATAGACCCACCAACTTTTTTGACCTGCCTTCCACCCATGACATGTCTTAAGACTCCTTGTCAGTATTTGTATTCCTCCTCTACATCAAGAGTAGTTCATGTTTACTTCTTAGCTGTTGTAACTAGTCACCAATGCCTAAAATCATTCATGAACAATAGGGTAGGTGAGAAGCCCAACAAACTTCCGCAAACAAACATTTCAAATCATCTTCTCATATTAATGTATAGAGCTGCTTTGCATTCCGGCAAAGTCTTATGACTCCCTGTCCATGTATTCTTCTTCTTCTTCTTTAAGTGTCTATCATTTTTACTTGTTTTGCTGTTGTAAACCATCCTTTTAATTTCTAGAATGCTCCTTTTTGTGACAAATTAGGAAAATAAGGGTATGTCATGTCAGTTATGGTCCCAGGGAATCCATGTTCAGAGCAGTGTCATCACTAGGACCAATCATGGACCCACCAACTTGTTGAACTTCTTTCCACTAATGCAAAGTCTCATTGACAGTTTTTTGTTTTCCCTTTGCATTAAGAGTCTTACTTTTTTTTGCGGTTGTAAACAGTTCTTTTAATTACTAGAATGTTCCTTTATGTGTACAAAATAAGAAATTAAGGGGTATGTCAGTTATCGTCTCGGGAAATCCATGTTCAGAGCAATGTCATCACTAGGGCTAACTATAGACTCACCAACTCGTTGAGCTGCTTTCCATCCATGAAAAGTCTTAAGACTCTTATGCCGCGTACACACGGTCGCAATTTTCGTTGAAAAAAGCTCTGATGGTTTTCCCGTCGGAATTTCCGATGGAATTTCGCTCAAACTGTCTTGCCTACACACACGGTCACACCAAATTCCGACGGTCAATAACACCACGACATACAACACATTCGACTGCACTATAAAAGGGAAGTTTAATGCTTCTGAGCATGCGTCAAATTGTTTCCGAGCATGCGTCGGAATTTTGCGTGTCGGAATTGCATACACACGATCGAAAAATCCGATTTTTCGGCGGAAAAATTAAGAACAGGTTCTCAATCCAAAGTCCGTCGGAAATGCAGACAGAAAAAGACCGTTGGGCATACACATGGTCGGAAAATTCGATGAAAAGCTCCCATCGGACTGTTTCCATCGGAAATTCCGACCGTGTGTATGCGGCATTAGTCATTTATTTTTATTTTTTTACTGTCTGCATCAAGAGTCTAAAACTGTGTATTGTTAAAAAGTTAATTGTTAAAAAGCAGTAACACTGGAGTTCATGGGAGATATAAGAAACTGCAGGATAGGTTAACCGAGATTCCATTATTAAAACGGTCACACCAGTTTTGAATAGACTATTTGGAAATTACATTATTTAGACGTTCAACAAGTCCATATTTTCTACTTTTTTAGTTAGACTGATTTGTCAAATTTTTCTTTCAATTGGAGTACTTTGTCAGATTTATCTTTAGTAAGTAATACAGAAAAACTAGCAGCTCAAAAAAAAAAAATAGGCTAATGAGATACTTTCTTCAACAGTATGGCTTACAAAGGATTCTGGAAGAGGAGCGAAGTTTGCTCCTGTTGGCCAGAGCGATTGATCCCAAACAAGCCAACATGATGACCGAAATCCTGAAGATCTTATCTGCCATCTGCATTGTTGGAGAGGACAATATGTAAGTTGGGGTAATGTGGAAGAGGTGTGTTCATAATGTATTTGTTGCCTAAATATAAGACAGAACTTCATCTAAAGCATTGTTAATAGTTTTAAATAGTGTAGGGTAGAGAAATGAACCTCTGCCAGCCTTTATTGCTGTCTTTGCCCCCATGGGAGAAGTATTCACTAATTTTCTGTCCCACAAAAGGAAATTAGATGAAATCTCCTAAATTTTAGGATAAATCTTTCCATTGATAGCTGTCTGTGTAATGCCCCGTACACACGGTCGGAAATTCTGACGGAAAATGTCCGATCGGACCATGTTGTCGGAAAATCTGCCCGTGTGTGGGCTCCATCGTACTTTTTCCGTCGGAATCTCCGACGGAACAAAATTGAGATCCTGCTCTCAAATTTTCCGACAACAAAATCCGATCAGACTTTTTCCGATCTTGTGTAGTGAGTTCCGACGGACAAAGTGCCACACATCCTCAAATCAAATTACGAGACCAAAGCTATTGGCTAATAGCCCCTACGTAGTTACGTCGTACGCAACAAACGTCACCACATTCAGAATGATCGGATTTCCCGACAACTTTGTCCGACCGTGTGTATGCAACACCAGTGTCGGACAAAATCCTGTCGGGAAAAAATCCTACAGATTTAGTGGTCGGAATTTCCGACCGTGTGTACGGGGCATAACAGTTGTCCCCATTGGGAAATATCACCTCTACTCCTCTTCCATTGACAACTCTAAGTGCCATTTCAAATTGGTGGCACCTTCAAACTGGTGACCTCTCACCTAAATGCCAACATTGCAGCTGGTCATACATGCTACAACCATGAAATTTAACTTGTCTGGCAAAGATTGAAAAGCGGCACCGCCTGACAAACTCGCCCATTGATGCCACTTTAACCACTCCCAAAATTGCCCTTTCAGTTTTGGACGAATGCAAGCAAGGTGGATTACGTGTTGGGCCCTTACAATACTGTATCTTGGGTATTGTGAGGACAGCTATCCTTACTAGAACTGAGAGTTCCACCTTACTCAATGCCAGATGATGACTGTTTCATAATATCTACTGGCTGGCAGAGAGGGACATGTTCCTTATGACCTTGTGAGATGGGCAAAGACCTCAATTACTACTGTGTGATTCAGCCAATTAGTGCCAAAACTAAACTGAAATGTTCGCTTTGGCTGAAACAGTCCTTTAAATGAACTGTCCTCTATTAAAATTGTAATTACTATTGTGAAAAAAAAGCCATACTGTCTTTTTTTTCTTAATTAGCTTGGACAAACTCCTTGAGGCGATAAGCACCGCAGCAGAAATCAACAACCGAGAAAGGTTCTCTCCGATCGTGGAAGGCCTAGAGAATGACGAAGCCCTTCAACTACAGGTAAGTCTTTGCAGTAGCTGTGGTTTCCACAGTAACCTAATGAAATTAAGTCATTATTCACTTCTTCGGCTCGGAGAGAAACTGATCGTTGAACTCTATTCATGGTTCGTATGATTCTAAGCCAGAGAATTCTCTGTTCTGGGACTACTCTACAGGTTCTCAGTGTTTTAATGTGGAACTTCTCCTACGTTCAGGGAATCCTAAGGTCTTGGGTTATCTAGCTAGAGAATGTAACCATGTTTTGATGATTGGTTCTTCAACAAGCAAAGATAGCCAACCTATGAATGTGGATCGGTGAAAAAACAATTATTGCAGAGAAATTAGGAACTGGACATTCCTTTGAATTTACCCTTATCTCCATAAAGTGGCCATTCCATGGCAAAAACGAAAGGTCCTATTCTTTTTCAGCCACCTGCTCCCCAACACAAATGGCATAGAAATACAAAAAAAAAAACAGAAAAAAAACAGTTGCATTAAAAAATAAAAAAAAAAACTTGGTCCCTGTCTTCCAACTCTTCCGGGAGGCACGGTGACATCACCACACCTTTCTGCAGGTGCTTAAAACTGCTCAAGAATGCACTTACTGTATATACTCAAGTACAGGGACGTTGCTAGGTCTACAAAAGATCTGGGGCTAGAGCCCATAGCAGGGTAGTAAAGAAATTCATACGATTGGGCGGGCATACACATGTATATACTATAATATATGTGTGTGTGTGTATATATGCCCAGAGAGCCTCCCACTTACATCAGGGTCCCCAGAGAGCCCCCCTTTACAATAGGGTCCCCAGAGAGCCTCCCCTTTAAAATCAGAGTCCCCCAGAGAGCCTCCTCCTTGCATCAGGGTCCCCAGAGGACCTCCCCTCCACTTGGGGACACCTACAAAGACTCGGGGCTATGGGCCCCAGATTCGGGGCTATAGCCCCAATAGCCACCCCCTAGCGACGCCACTGGTCAAGTATAAGCCGAGTTTTTCGGCACATTTTTTTATGCTGAAAGTGCCCCCCTCAGCTTTTATTGGAGTCAAGCACTTTTCTGCAGCAGAGAATGACATTTTCCGACCCGACTTTGGGGCCTCGTATCCCGAGGCCACTTGGTGCTAGGAACCCCAAATTTGGTGTGCAAACCCAGTGGAACCAACACTACAACATATCCATTAGGGGTTCCTAGCACCAAGTGGCCCCGAGATACAGGGCCCCAAATTCGGTTCAGAAAAATGTCATTCTCTGCTGCAGAAAAGTGCTTGACATTTTCCGACCCGACTTTGAGGCCCGCATCTTGGGGTCACTTAGTGCTAGGATCCCCAAATCTGGTGCTCCAACCCAATGGAACTAGCACTAGAACATATCCAAATTATCCGAAGGGGTTCCTAGCACCAAGTGGCCCCGAGATACAGGGCCCCAAAGTCGGTCAAATGTGTCCATCTGCAGCAATGTCATTTCGGGACCCTTTGGGTCCAGAAACCCCAAATTTTGGCTGCAGCTAGGGGGAATCTAGGAACCTAGGAAAGTTCGGGGGACCTATGGCTGCAAATGGGCACAGTGAGGCATGCAAATGGGCACAGTGAGGCTGCAAATGGGCATTGTTGACCCTCTTTTACACTTACAGTAGCTGCACATTTCTCACCCTAGGCTTAAACTCGAGTCAATACATTTTCCCAGTTTTTTTGTGGTAAAATTAAGTGCCTCGGCTTATATTCGGGTCGGCTTATACTCGAGTATATACGGTAAACTCATTACAAGAGTGCATTCTTGTGGGATTTTGAGCTCACTGGAAGGCATGGTGATGTCATCCATGCCTCCCAGAAGTGCAAGAGACTGGGGCCAAGGTAAGAATTTTTTGTGGGTGAACGTTTTTCCAAATGGCTTTTTAAAGACATTTGGGTCGGGGGGGCAGGGACCTGGCAAAAAAGAGTACTTTTCTTTTGCCATTGGAGGTCCTTTTCTGAAGCTATAACAGATGCAAATTAATGCAGATTATTACATGTATTTTTTTTAATGCAAGCAGTGCAATACCTGAATGTAACTTGCTATCGGTCTCCTGTAGTCCCTGTACAGCAGCATAGGCTGAGAAGGGAAGGGCAGAGCTAGAAGCCAATTTGGTGAGTTGCATGCACATGTGTTGAGGAACATACTAATAGGAAAGAGAGACTGCAGAGTGAGCCTCCTTATGCTCCTACCCTGTTTAGTCAGCAGACTGGGGGTGGAGAGATGACCCCAGTTGCTTTAGTGCCGGTTCACACTGGGCAACACGACTTACAGCGCGACTTAGCAAGGCAACTTGGAAGCAACTTGGAAGCAACTTCAACGTGACTTGGAAGCAACTTCAACGTGACTTTGAGTTATTTACAACACAACTTCAAGTCGCCCCCAGGCCAGGCGACTTTGGCTGTGGCCAATCACAGAATAATCAGCTCTCTGGGAGGGTGGGGTTTGCCTGAGTAAACAAATTTCTTTTCCTGTAAAGTCGCTTCAAAATAGATGGAGATCCGACTTGGAGGCGATGTGACGGAACGTCCCTACACTCCTCTTGAGTGCGTTCGTCATATATCACTTCCTTCCAGTCTGGATACGGATATCAGATATTCCAACCGCTCCCAAGCACCAAACGAGATGACACTTGCTTAGTTGCTCAACATGGACTGTTTTATTACAAAGCCAAACTCACATTTATATACAGTAGGAGAGGAGATCCCCCTCCTGCTCATATTACTCTAACAATACACTTGTAACAACTTAACATAAACTAATTAACTAATGCCTTTAAGCAGCCGATGTGACTCATCAGGATTTCACTACAAGTCAGACTTGTTGTCACCGAGCTAAACACAGTTGATTATAAATTATCATAATTACCACCACAAGACATTTCATCACAATAGCAGGAGACCACCAGTAACAGACGGACCGTCTCCTGCATTGTACAGAGGACAATGTGATCAGCTCTCTCAATTAACATCTTGAGTTCATGACACTAGCATCTGAGAGTGTATGTCCCAACAGCATGAGACCACACACATTATATATACACATATATACAGCATTGAATCTGACTAGGGGTTGGGGTTCTCCTTCACCCTGTGCCCCTTAAAATCCAGGGCCCATAATCGGTTGGCAGGAGGCTCGCATTTAGTCCTCTCAAAAAGCCTGTGTCCCGGCTAGGTCTGTCACAGGCGACTTCCATTGAAATCAATGGTTACAAGTCACCTAGAAGTCGGATTGAAGTAGTACAGGAACCTTTTTTGAAGTCGGAGCGACTTCAGTAGTGTGCATTGAGACGGCTCCATAGATTAACATTACAGCGTGACTTGGGACGACTTGGGGCGTCTCGGGGCGACCTGAAGTCGGATCCTGAGTCGCCCTGGTGTGAACCGGCTCTTACTGTAACAGAGAAAGCGGTGTCACCCCCTGGCTGTGCCATCGGATGTGTAAATCTCAAAAATGGATGCACATCTCTACAAATCTTATGGCAGGTAGAACAGCTCCCATATATGTATGATATTTTATCAATGCATTTAGCAGTTTGACTGGCATTCAGCTTAAAAGTGAATTACAAGAACGCCGACTGTCATATGGCTCATAGTGAAGACTTCAGGGTTCGTACAACTGCGATGTTGCAAGCTCCTTGCAAAATAATTGGCTGAATATATTTCCAGCTCACCAAATTGTTGTCTCTGCTATCTATTATGGCTTAGTGGAGAGTATTTGACAGGTTGTCAATACGTTGAACTGCCAAAGTTACTTCTAGGAACAATTGTTAACAGTACAGTTGATCTTGTGTGGCTGGATGTTCTCGCCTTTCCTCTTCTAACTCCTAGTGTGAGAGCCCTCCTGGAGAATACTTCCTGATCTGTGGTATACTTTTTACAATTTATTTCTAAACTCTGTAATATTGAAAGAGAACTAGTCACTGCTGGGATTCTGCAAGAATCTCAGAATTCCATTTTCTGGTATTAAAGTTCACTTTTAGACCATACTTCATGTTACACCTATTTAGTTTGTAATATAAAGCATGGCTGTAGTCCCCAGCCTCAAATCACCCCTCTGCCTCCCTATACTTACCTGAATCACAGCAAGCTGGACTCTGAAGAGTGCAGCAATGATCCCTCTTTCTCGTGTGGTCCTGCCGCACTTCATTCAGCCCCATGACAAGCAGGTTCATACCTCGGTAAGGACCTGAGGCTGGAAGTAGGCATTAGGGGAGACTCTGCATTGCACCCCAATGCACTGATTGTCAGTGTAATGCCCTTTATGCTTCAATGCAAAAAAATTGTAAATGCATATTGATTTTGAGGTCAACATTTGCTTTGGATAAGGTGGGTTATGAATGGTTTAAAGTAGCCCTCTTTATGTAGCACCATCAAGTGTGCTACTATTGTAAGTGCAGGCAAATTTATGTCTTGGCTCTTGTTTAACTTGTGAGTCTTGAATCTGGGTCAAGAGTTTATTATAGGTCAGCCCGGATAACTCATACAGCCAGGTCTCCGGTGCCACCCCTTGGTTCTGCGAGTTTGGAGAAGCTTCTAGAAGCTGGAGGGCAGAGACAAGGAGGGTTGTTCTGCTTATTTATAGGAGCTCAGCCAATCTCCAAGCAGTAGGCCTGGCATGGTGTCTGAGCCGGTCCTTAAATATGGATGAGTTCTGCTGACAGGGGAGTCGGGTGGAAGATGGAGAGGGAGTGCTGAGGAGACTGTCGGTGGCTCTTGAGAGGAACCCCTGCTGGGGTAGGGGTGGATTTTCCTCAGGCTGAAGCTTGGGCTGACTTGGGAGGATCCTGAAAGCAGAACAGTTTGAATAAAATCTTTCCTCAATGGCAGTGGGAGCAAGGAGGACAGTGTGAGTACATCAGCATGGACAGGGACTTACAAGGGGAGAGACTGCCATATGTAGCAGTTCTCTCTGGAAGACAGAGTTGTGCCTAAATGTTTCCTTTACCTTGCCCTGGGAGGTCTCTGAAGCAGTCAGGCAGGCTAGTGAAGAGGCAGCCGGGCGGGCTGGACAGAAAAAGACCGATGGGCATACACACGGTCAGAAAATCTGATGAAAAGCTCCCATCGGACTGTTTCCATCGGAAATTCCGACCGTGTGTATGCAGCATTATTCTTCTGTACATCACATGACCCATGCCCTTCTTTGAATACATCTTGGAATGGAAGTAACTTGCGTACAGGGCCCCAATCACAAGAAGCATGAATGTTATTAGCCTCCTAACTGCTGTGTGTCTCTTTTATCCACAATTAAGAATTTAGCATAACTGCGTTCAGCCAGAAACGTGTGTTGTTAACATGGCCGGTGGTTGGTGTTGCTGGAATAAAAAAAAATGGCCACCTTTGCCGTGGGACATTAACCACCGATAATGGCGCTTTCCTGCGGATTATTGTCTTTGTGTTCCGTCACTTACTGCTTGTTATGTTTAATAGCGCTTGTGCCGAACAGAAAATATTTTAAATGGCACACAATCCCTCCTCCGCAAGTAATCCAGCGCCATTTAACCATTAAAGTGCTCAAGCGAGACTCTAGGCTCAGCTACTGGCTGCCGTAGGCCTGATTTTCTGGAGTTTCTTAGCAGCCTTGAATTATTAGATGATAAAGGCCTTTGCCAAGTGTGGAGATACGGGGCCATAGACGTGAAGATGATCCAATCTGTAGGGTGTATGATGTATAAAAATGGGTTTCCAGTTACATGGGAAATTACTCTAATTACAACGTTCTGCCCCCGCAATAACGAAGATATATGATATATGTGATATATGGTTTGCCGATGTCCAATCCCCCCGAGCCACTTCCATCCACCCAGAATCATGAACTGATCCGATCACCAGTGACCAATGTTCAAGTGGACCTGTTACAAACCTGTGTAGAAAACTTCAAACGTGTTCACACCAGCTTGGAAGCTACCACACAAAGTGTGCTTTGCCGTTCACTTTCTTGAATGGAAAGATCAAGATCAATGTGCCAAAAATGGGGCATGCGGGACTTAGACCAACAACAACTGTTTAGATATGTTTGAACGATACCTGCCTATTCAGGGCAAAGTGACAGGTTCTTTTGATAGCCCTTCCCCTCCACCTACCAGTACCTTTCCCATGCTCCCCTACCACCCGTTCTCTCCTGGAGCCTTGTGTAAGCTCCATGTTGGCTGTGTTGGAGCATGCCCAGAGCTTATTCCCTTCTCCCTGCCCCCCCCCCCCCCCCCCAGCTGACAGTGGTGGAGCCTGGTGATTGGCTGCTCAGAGGCTGACACTTTGGGAAGGTGGATACATGCTGCTTTATAACTGGAAGTATCAAGTATTTTTTCAGGGCTATGGCAGGTGAGCGAGGCAATATGAGTATATGGCAAAAAGTGACCTATGCTAGGAGAAAGAGAGCAGAGTGACAGAGATATGAGCTCACCAGTCTGCTGCTTTTCCATTCACTGTCAATTCACAGGCTTGGGGAGGGACAGGACCTGGAATAGTTACTGAACTGCAGCAGAGGAAAATCAGGTCTCCTGGACTGATGGACTCGGCTGTGCTATGTGGCAGAGCTGTGTACATCTCAGCACTGAATGGACAGAAATACAAACTTGTTGATATTAAAACAACCCCCATGTACTGTAGGTATTTTCGTTCGTTCGCTCGTCTGTTTGCCTGGAGTTCAACACCAAAGCAAATTTATACTTTTTTAGTTCACCTGTTTTATATTGCGCCAACATATTGTGCAATGCGTCACGCAGCTCGCAGAAAAATTCACATGCTAGTTTGGTGAACATCCAGTAAGGATTTTAATTAATTGGAAGACAGAGAGGGACTTTGAGAACATCACCACAAACACGGGGAGAACAAACTCCACCGCAGATAATATTCTCCTCATAGGAAGTTTAGCTAGAAACGTAATGCTACAAAGCCACAGTGCTAACCACAAAACCACAAAAAAGCCTTGTCGCATCAAAGTGCCACCGCCGCAAGATAACAGTCGGGAAACCTTCACAGCAACATGCATCAAAAAATTGAAAAACAAGAATCCGCCAGGATTTCAAAGCTGCATTTTTATCTAATAACTTTTCAAATTGTATCAAACTCGTGATAAGTTTTCCTTTCTCCGTGGACATGACCTTTAAGAACAAATCCTCCTTATTGGTCCATTAAACCGTATCGCAGGACTTAACGAGGACTGATTACGCTTCCATCACAATGGCTGGGAGATGGGTAACTCTGGCTTTATTAATTCCCATAAATCATAATGACTTCTATAAAACTCTGCTATAGTTAACTGGAGCTGCTTAACATACCCTCCGATGCAGAGAAGCGTGCAGGATAAAAATTACAGGCCAGTAGTTTTGGTCAGCGATTGGCTCGGAGTTCAGTGCGCTGTGTAATAAAATGATTTCCCGGAATCAAAGGAGCGATTTTTCTTATGGGTTTATGGGGTCACTCCATCCTACAGAAGGGCAATACGCCGGATTATCGCACATTGAATCTAGCAATTCTCTTCAAGTATCTTTGTATGAGTCTCCATTGATAAGAAAAACGATTTGACTGTATTCAGAAGGGCCAAAAAATATTCCATTCACCTGATATTTTTAGTAGCGGCACCCTTTAAAAGTATGCAAAATTTCAAGGCACCCCAGTCTAAAAATTTAAAAAACTTAATACTTATCAATGGGACATCTGGGTATGGGATGATGCACACAACTAACCTAGATGAAATTAACATCACATCAGAAGACACCCTTCAAATCAGAGGTCCCCCATTACATCAGAGGTCTTCCCATCACTTCAGAGGTACCTTCAATACATCAAAGGTCCCTCCATCACATCAGAAACCTTCCCATCACATCAGAGGTCCTCCCATCACATCAGAGGTCCTCCTATCCCATCAAAGGTCCTCCCATCCAATCAAAGGTCCTCCCATCCCATCAAAGGTCCTCCCATCCCATCAAAGGTCCTCCCATCCCATCAAAGGTCCTCCCATCCCATCAAAGGCCCTCCCATCACATCAAAGGCCCTCCCAACACATCAAAGGTCCTCCCATCCCATCAAAGGTCCTCCCATCCCATCAAAGGTCCTCCCATGACTTCAGAGGCCCCCCGTGACATCAGACACCTTCCCATCACATCAGAGGTCCTACCATCACATCAGAAGTCCTTCCATCACATCAGAGTCCCCTCCATCACATCAAAAGTCCTCTCATGTTATCAGAAGTCTCCCATCACATCAGAGATCCATCATCACAGGTCCTCCCATCACAATAGAGTTTCCCCTTCACGTCAGAGGTCTCCAATTACACAAGAGGTCCCCCTATCACATCCGAGTCTCCCTTTCAAAGGTCCCTCCATCAAATCAGAGGTATGACAGAGTCTCCCTTTCAAAGGTCCCTCCATCAAATCAGAGGTCACTCAGAGGTATGACAGAGTCTCCCTTTCAAAGGTTCCTTCATCAAATCAGAGGTCCCTCCATCACATCAGACACGTTCCTATTACATGAGAGGTCCTCCCATCACATCAGAGGTCCTCCCATGACTTTAGAGGTCCCCCATGATATCAGACACCTTCCCATCACATCAGAGGTCCTCCCATCACATCAGAAGTCCTTCCATCACATCAGAGTCCCCTCCATCACATCAAAGGTCCTCTAATTGTATCAGAAGTCCCCCGTCACATCAGAGATCCCTCATCACAATTCCTCCAATCACAATAGAGTTTTCCCTTCACGTCAGAGGTCTCCCATTACACCAGAGGTCCCCCTATCACATCAAAGTCTCCCTTACACCACAGAGCCTTCTCATCACATTAGAGTGTCCCATCAAAATGTGCCCTCATAAAGAGGACACTGTGTGATTGGGGAAATCACACAGTGTCCTCTTTATGACAGAGTCTCCTAAACACAGAGATTCCTCCTCAAAGTGCCCCCTCATCACAGACCCCGTCCCCCTTCCCTATCACGCAGTGCCCTCTTGAGATCAGTGCCCTACTTTTTGGCTCCAGCAGTTAGGCAGAGGCCTACTAGCTAAGAAATTTGAGAATAGTTTAGTTTAGTGTTTCTCAACCAGGATACAGTGGCACCCTGGAGACCCAGTTTGCCCTGGATCATCACCATGTGTTGCCATGGTATGGATGGTCCAGCTGCTAACACCATAGCACTGAATGACACTGTGGGTTGATTTAGTAAAACTGGAGAGTGCAAAATCTAGTGCAGTTATGCATGGTAGCCAATCAGCTCCTAACTTCAGTTTGTTCAGTTAAGCTTTAAAAAAAAAACAAAAAAAAAAACTGGAAGCTGATTGGTTTTTATGCAGAGCTGCAACAGATTTTGCACTCTCCAGTCTTAGTAAATCAACTCCTGTGAGTCCAGCCCTAGAGTGTTAAGCCCCATACACACGATCGGATTTTCCGATGAATTCTGTCCTATCGGACAATGTTGTCGGAAATTCCGACCGTGTGTAGGCACCATCGGACAGTTTCCATCGGATTGTCCGACGGACAAAGTTCTATCTCCTGCTGGATAGATTTTTCGACAACAAAGTCCGATCACACCTATTCCGATCGTGTGTAGCGAATTCCGACGGACAAAGTGCTACGCATGCTCAGATCACATTACAAGACCAAAGCTATTGGCTACTAGCCTCTACGTAGTCCCGTCGTAGGCAACAAACGTAACCACGTTCAGAATGATCGGATTTTCCGACAACTTTGTCCGACCGTGTGTACGCAAAACCAACATCGGACAAAGTACGACGGACATGATCCGACAGACCTGGTCCTCGGATAATCCGAGCGTGTGTATGGGGCTTTATTGGTTGTTATGGTGCTGGCGGATGGCGCACCCACACCCTTGGCAACTCTTGACGCTGATTCAGGTCAAACTGGATCCCGTGTTCTTGCCACTCCACAGGAACCCAAACGGCAACCTAGGGCGCCTCGGCACCCCAGTTGAGAAACACTGCTGTAGAGTGATGAATAGCATTCCACACGTTTTTATAGGGTGTCTGTAGGAATTTGTGTTTATTCAACCTTGGTGGACTTCTTGTCTTTTTTTTCTGCCATCACTATTCAATGTTTCTATTGTCCTCGCCGCCTTCAGTTTCAAAGTTCTGGGAAAATGAAGTGAGTGAGAGAAATTTTGCACACGTATTTATTTAAGCTTTGACTGTCGGTGAAGGGGCACAGAAGTCAAGTCCCGGAATAGCTGGTGTGAATGAGATAATGATTGAGTGGATGGCTCTCCCTTCAGAGGTTAAGGCCGCCTGACACACACAGTCCTGTAATTTTTACAAGCCGATATGAGAAGAGGAGTTAAGTGATGGAAGGATAGGAGATGTGATTGTATTCTGCTTTATTCCGGGGTCAAGGTGACAATGCAAGAGCGCACTGCGTTCATCTGGAATATCGAGGGAATTGAAACCCTGGCCTGATTACATGTAATCCTTGTGTCTTAACATTCACTGCAAGTCTGACACTTTTTAGAAAAACACTATATATATATATATATATATATATATATATATATATATATATATATATAAAGGGTTGCAGCACAGAGAGCTAAATGTATTCCTCATATATCGGCAGAAAGCTAAAGCCCTTGACATTGTATAACAGATGTACTATCCCATACTTCCAGACCCATCTTATTACTCCAATAACCCATACCATTGCTCCCATTAAATTAGACCACACCAATTTTGGAGTAAACATTGGCCGTAGCAGCCTCTTTTGTTAACCAATAAAATTTAAAACTTTTACATATCCGTAAAACATCTGTTATCAAGAAAAACCCATATTCCCTACTAGCGTTGGTCTTTGCCGGACACCTCCACCTACCATCTGTTCAATCTGGCACTGTGGTACCTTTAAATATGTTAGTAGGCCTCTCGCCCACATGCTAGCTCTGGGACAACCCACTGACCACAGTGCTTCCAGTTAAACCACTGTAAACTGGAATACCACCATCAGGACCCATACCACCGATGGGTCCCGAACTCATCCTTCCGAGGTGTCTTCCTTCTCCCGCAAAGACCAACACCCGCCAACTGCCACGGCATCCTGAATCCCTACCGTTCCGTGGAAAAGAAAAGTTAGACACATATCCCCAAAACATTAACACCAAATTAGGGCTGAAGGGTGGGAATCTTGCTCCGCACACTAATGGTGACGCTGGGAAGGGGTCAGCCTCGTTTAACACCCCTGGACCCCTCCTCTCCCCAAGTCACCACCCAATCCCTGCAACTCTCTCATTCTAGAACCCTGTTTCCCCTGTTCCCCCTCCACTACAACTTCGTTGCCTCTCCGGGCTTCTCTTTATGGAGCTTTAGCCAAACCATACCAGGCCATGTGTCTTGAACATGGGGGCTGAAGACAAGGGTATCTCCCTTTGCAGGGGGCTTATCAGAATCTGGAAGCTTTCTTATAAAATAAGGGTGGCCCCCTGATACCACCACTGACATGAATAAGTAAAGGGGTACCAAAGTATCTCTACTCATGTATAAAAAAGAGGTAACCTAGAAATAAAGGCACCCACAAATTTTATAAGTCCTTTAAAAAAAATGTCCCTCATTGTAAATCTATTGTCAATAACCATGCCCACCAACTCACTGAAGTTAAAAACCCAATGGACCCGGGGCACACATCCAAACCCCCAAGAGTACTGCTCACCTATTGACCCCACGGCCATATTTTTGGTAACAAAAAATCCCAATAAGCATATAGTGATTGGTTTGCGCAAAAGTTATAGCGTCTACAAACTTTGGGATATATACTGGAATTTTTATTGAATTTTTTTTTAACTACTAATGGCGGCGTCAGTGACTTATAACAAGTCTGTGATATTGCGGTGGACCTTCGAACACTAACTGAGACTTTTGACACTTTGTGGGAACCAGTGACATTAATACAGTGATCAGTGCTAAAAATATTATGCCCTGTCACTATACTAATGACACTAACTGGGAAGGGGTTAACATCTAGGGTGATCAAAGGGTAAAATGTGTGCCTAGCCAGTGTTTTTGTGTACTTTGTGTGGTGCTTTCACTAGCGGAAGTAATAGATTTTCTTTCCCTGCGAAACTTCCCTGCTGACAGGACGTGTAAACAAGGCAGAGCCCTGTCCTGTGTGAATTCATGACGATCACCGGTAGATGGTGGTAATCCATTGGCCGGTGATCGACATCTGCTGTGTTTAATCACAGCACAGCCGGGTCGCCGGTGGAGCGCGTGTGCGCCCCCTACCCGGAAGTGTAAGATCACATACTAGGTACATGATCTGGTGCAACCGAGCCAACTTGCCGCTGAATATCTAGGTCATATCATCGGCAAGCGCCGGTTAATGTCAGCAGAGTTTCACCTTTTACTAAGCTAAGGGAAACTTTCCTTCCAACGTGAAAATTCCCTTGCAAAGTGAATAGCTTATTTGCTTTTAATAACCATTTAAGTATGGCAATACTAATGATAATATAGTTGGCTAAACATTCTACAGCATCTATACAAAGGTCCCCAACAAACGTTGCCTAAATCCACCACCTAAAAACACAGCAATGGCAGAGAAAGCAAAAAGTGATAAAATCATCCCTGGTTTTGAGTGAGTGAAACGAGTACAAGACTCATTAACTTGTTTCTGATAGAAATGTTCCCTTCACTCGTAATGTATTAGCACAAGCCATTAAGCCGGGATTTCTCCTGGCAGGAAGCAACATGAGCAGATGGCACCTCCAGTCTTTATGAATCGGCGATTGGACTTGTTCTTCAGCTTGTTCGCACATGTCACCAGGCAAAACACGACCTATTCAAGCAGACACTCTCTGAAGATGGAGCTGTGTTCCAAAAAAAAGAAAATATTTGCCCCCTTCAGCTGAAGGTGCTTCTAATTGATCTTCCTTGCTTGGAACAAAGCCATAAAACTGAAGTTCATTTTTTGTAAACTATCAATTTGCTTGTAAGACTAAAGGCTTGTGTCAATGGGATTTTGTTCTAGTCAGAACTGCTTCTCTACCCATGCATGTCAATGGGAATGCAAAAGCAGCTTCATACCAGTTGATGCAGCCTAGAAGAAGGCCAACTGCAGGTCATAAGGAGGTCAATGGCAGCTCAAATGCTCAAACTCTAGATAATCTCATAAGCGCATCTAACTAATATCAAATGTAAGCAGAAGATACATGGATGCAAGCTGCGTTTGCCCAATCGAAAACAAGCCCAAAGCCTGTCGCCACAGGCCCTAAAGCTGCCCAAACCCAAGTCATAAGATGAGGATCATGCTTTTTTAAGCTGAAACATCTGTCTGTCAGAAACCATAAAATCACACCGAGACAGAAGTACAGTTAAATCACACTTGTTTAATAATAAAAGTAAATAGAACAAAGCAGTCAAAACATAGCCAGAGTTCAGGAACCGGAACGGATAGTCAGACAAGCCAAACGTCAGGGAGCCGGAGATTAGCGTAGGAGAACAGCAAGCAGGATCTGGAGCCAGAAGGGAAATCAGCAAAGCAAGTCTTTTAACAGGAACGCAGGTCTCTGTGATGTTGACTAAGGCGAAGGCAGAGATCCTCTGGGCTGGACGGCTTAAGTAGGCAGGACTGACGAGCAGGATTTCATCAGCAGCTGAGTAACTGTGGAGAGATAGGAGCTGGCAATTAGCTGAGCGGCCAGATCTGAGAAGGAAGGGCTGAGCCCAGCCCTGACACTGTCCCTGTAAGTGTGCCCTTAACCATAGCATTATGGAGTTGATTGAGGTAAGAGCGATGGCAAACAAGCAACTGATCAATGACTACATATTAAACAATGCAACAAGTGTGGTAGCGTTCCATGCTTGTGACTGACTGGAAATGTCAACCAAAAAATATGATTGATCAGTGATAATTGGAAATGATCAATGAAAACCAAACATATCAAAACAAATTTTGTTTGAGTGCCCATAAGAGATCAACAAATTCTCGGCATGGACGATTCACGCTTATGAGTTGAAATTAGGGTCTCTCTTAACTGATGAGAAGAAGGGTCTCTGGTTTGTGATTTGTATTTGATTAGATTTTTTTAGTTGCATTGAATAATTGTTTGAATTATCACATGAATATGTGTGACTTCTATAAATGAGTCCAATTGAACTAAAGATCTTTCACAAACAAATACCTACAGGCAATGCCATCTGTGGAGCTGGCATTTTGGTTTTTGGACCAACACTCCTAATCTCTTACCTTCTAAAAGTGATGGAACCACCATAAACAATATGCAAGAGCGTTTTCTCAACCTGGTCACGTTGTTTTGGTGATATCTTTTTTTTTTAAATCAGAGAGGTTTTTATTAAAAATCGGATTGGCACATGCCACAGATAAACAATGATGACATAATACAATAAAGTGGTCAACATTAAACATACATATGACAAAGGTCCTCAAGGACTTGTTTTGGTGATATCTGGTATTGGGACTGTGACGGATCCTGTACCCAAGGTGTCCGCCGTAAATGCTTCCTAAGTCCTGGAACATGAGTCCATTGGATCTGGTTATAGGAACCCCCAAGAACTAGACAACACCAGTCTTGGAGTACATCAGGAATTCCCTTTATTTGAGATGTCACACACATATATACAGCCAGATGACTAAAACCTAACCTAATTAGCAAGGAAATTATTATTATTATTATGCTAATTAGGTTAGGTTTTAGTCATCTGGCTGTATATATGTGTGTGACATCTCAAATAAAGTTAGTTCCTGATGGACTCCAAGACTGGTGTTGTCTAGTTCTTGGGGGTTCCTATAGCCAGATCCATTGGACTCATGTTCCAGGACTTAGGAAGCATTTACGGCGGACACCTTGAGTACAGGATCCGTCACAGGGACATTCATATTTTTCAAACTGATTTTTCTCATTGCTCTTTGTGGAAGGCTCTTTCAAATGGAAGTTGCTTCCTCTAAGAAAGTGTATGTTATAAACCAGACAGTTTCTTATTCTTATATATCTTGAAGACTCTATTGGTAAAATCTTTGCATATGGATCCCCAGGTCTACACATCTGCTGTAACCACTATGATGGTGTCACACTTCCCTGTCATTTATTTTATAAGGGATAATTCAATGGAATTTGGTGGGATCACCTCTTGGGGACTCCAGTGGCAGAATATCCATACCATATGGCTTTGATGTTCTGACCTACCTGGAAGATTTGGATGCTCTTGCATTCTTCATGGCATAAAAAAAAGTTAAAATCAAGAAGAGATAGTGGGTGCTCTTTATTGGACAAGGGAGGTGTGTAGATCTGACAACTGGATTTCACAGGAGATCTTCAAAACTATTAGCTGGTTTTATCTTTCTAGCAAATACTGAAATGTTAATTTTAGGTGGACTGATCTTAGTATATATGGTATGGAGGTGTGACAACATCCAATTTTGGGAGATAACATCCACAACCTCCAAGCAAGAGGGGTTGAATTAAGGTGCTAAGATGGACAATCTCATCACTTTAGTCTCTAGGAAATATTAGAAATCATTAGTTGGCGGTGTCTCTCCTACATCTAACGAATACTGAAATGTCCATTTTGAGTGGACTGATGTTGGTATATATGCTATTAGGGTGCAACATGAAAAGGTAATCCCTATGTATACTGTCTTATATTTTACCACTAATACCCATAACTTTGCTACTAAAAATAGTCTGACACCAAAGGTTGGGATAAAACTTCCCGTTTACGGCCCCTTTATTAAATAAAATAATTAACAGTATAAACCAAAAAACCATAAACTTTTTGGTTGGTCCCTGTGGCTTTGCATCCGACTCGGGGGCAAACCACCTTCAGCAGATAACCATAAACTCCTAGTTAACCACGTAACTGGCATTTACCGGGGACCCATACCTCAGATGTGTCCCAACCATAAACTCCCAGTTAACCGCGTAACTAGCATTCACCTGGTACCCATACCTCAGATGTGTCCCAACCATAAACTCCCAGTTAACCGCGTAACTAGCATTCACCGGGGACCCATACCTCAGATGTGTCCCAACCATAAACTCCCAGTTAACCGCGTAACTAGCATTCACCAGGGACCCATACCTCAGATGTGTCCCAACCCTAAACTCCCAGTTAACCACGTAACTGGCACTCACCGGGGACCCATACCTCAGATGTGTCCCAACCATAAACTCCCAGTTAACCACGTAACTGGCATTCACCAGGGACCCATACCTCAGATGTGTCCCAACCATAAACTCCCAGTTAACCACATAACTGGCATTCACCGGGGACCCATACCTCAGATGTGTCCCAACCATAAACTCCCAGGTAACCACGTAACTGGCATTCACCGGGGACCCATACCTCAGATGTGTCCCAACCATAAGCTCCCAGTTAACTTGGTAACTGGCATTCACCAGGGACCCATACCTCAGATGTGTCCCAACCATAAACTCCCAGTTAACCATGTAACTGGCATTCACCGGGGAGGGACCCATACCTTAGATGTGTCCCAAACCTTTAATTCCATCATTTTACTTCCAAATGCCTCCAAAGATCCAACCGTCTTCCTAAAAGAAAAGAAAACACAAAAAGGAAACAACAAACCAACATTATCAATTTTCCATGCAACCAATCTCAAATAATTAGGGCGGGTGGGAGCTTTTCCTATCCTCGTGTGTGCTGACAGGAAGTCTGCACCTCTGACCTCCTCTCTGCACTGCCTCCCCCTCACACCACTCTGACCAATAGCCTGCAAGCTCAAGTTAACTTCAGGAAATAATTTAACCCTGACTAGCCCAGCCTACAGGGTCCCATTTCATGTAGCCCTGTGCCTATTTCTTCTTTTCTTTTGCTACGGCCTTTTCTGTACCCAACGCTGGGAGGGAGCACCCAAAACCTCAAAGCAGAATGTGATACACCAGGGTACTAAGGTGGGACAAGCTTGAATCTCCAGGAGATATTAGAAACCCTTAGTTAGTTGTGTCTCGTCAACATCTAATGAGTACTAAAATGTCAATTTTGGATTGACTGATCTTCGTATTTATGCTATGGAGGTTTGACAACGCCCAAAGCTTAAAGAGAGCACCCAAAACCTCATAGCGGAAGGGGATTCATTTAGGTACTACGGTGGACGGTCTCATCACTAGTGTCTCCAGGAGATATTGGTTGGTTTTATTTCTCCAGCATTCAACAAATACTTAATTGTCCATTTTGGGTAGACTAATGTTAGTATATACGGTATATGGTATGAAGGTGTGACAACTTCCAAAGCTGGGAG